>JBAMJV010007508.1:0-42949 GCA_037951105.1 Echinarachnius parma
CCTTGTCAAAATTCGAGGATTATGTGTTTGCTTCACACAAAAATGTTTTCGAACTATGAACAAATTATTAACTAGCAATCTCTCAATAATCAATTGTCAATCAGGATCGAATGTATGAAAATTAATAAACGTGAATTTTTTCTTCTTCTGAGCATTCATTGAGAATTGATTTTCCTGATAAACTTTTATTTACAAACTAATTAATGTGTCACTCATTTCTGAATCTGTGTGTGTTTTTTTTATTTTGTATTTATTTTGTATTTAGCTCAGTATTTATTGTTGTCCAACGGGGGAAGGAGGGTGGGGGGGGGGGGGGGCGGTTGGGCCAGAGCATGAGAAACAAATTATGTTCACAACCCCCCCCCCCCCCCCCCCCCCCCACTTGCCTCCATCAAGCTCCGACACTATGTACTTCATCAACATGACTGTTAGTATGTCAAATGTGACCAATTGAGTGCACTTCTCTGATTCCTTGGTATGACCAACGCTCTGCATCAACCGTTCAATTATTCGGCGTGATGCTGTATGGGAGAGAAAACTATATAACCAACGCCGCCGAGAGCAGCCCGTTAAGAGAGCAGCCCGTTAAAAGAGCGGCCCGTGAAGTATATGCCTCGCTGAGGCGCCCCGATACCGCTGCTGATGAATTTACCTATCACCCGTACTTGTTTATATACGTGGTCCTTTATTTAGTCCCAACAGCTTGTTTAACCTGCAGTTCGTTATCCCAAACCTAAAGAGCGTGTAATATTATATGCATGTTTCTACGGTGTCTTGATACTGTGAGGTTTAATAGACCAAACAAATACATTTTAATATTTAAATAACAAATATTTTTTGTTATCAAGGAAGCGACATGAGCAAAAATGCAAATACTAAATGATTTAATATCACTCACTCATATTTGTGTCATTTTACAAGATTACATTTTAAAACTAATTGGGCATAATAAGAATAAAGACAATAATCGAGAAAACTAAACGAGTTTGTCAATGACTTTGATATATATTTTTCTGGTTTAAAAAAATGATCAAAAAAATAAAAATTCGATTACAAAATACCTGGTCCGCAAACAAAAAATAAATGATAGTGTTAGTCACACGATCTAATCGCCTTTGTGTCAATGATTTATTACGCACCCTCAAATTTATTTAATTTTAAATTGAATCGGGTATCAGAAAAGTACAAAACCTTACGATAAAATGGATACAAAATGTCATAAACCAGTCATGAGGTTGTCCATCAGGAGATAATGCAAACTGATTATAGGGAATATGCCAACAAAATATCAATGCCTTACTCATGCACACGATTGCCTTTGTTTCAGCCATTTCATTCCATTTCATTCTTACAAGGTTGCCGACAATATGCGAAGGATAAACGGTTGCTCGTGTCACCAAAATATGAGAGAAGTACAAACATTATCAAAAGGAACAAAAATAATACAGATCATGTGATTGTCTGTCCTGAAACAATAGACATTGGCATTCATTACTTTACCAAAAACGATTGGTCAGCAAAACCCCATGTATACTAATAGCTTACTCACGCATGCATTATGCCAACCATGTCTTGCCCATATAACATTTATTTTGTATTTCATTCGATTGCCGACATGATTGAAGATAAACGGTTGCGTGTGGCAACCAAATTGGACAAGTACCATAACGGCGCAAACAGTTAACCCCCTCTCCCTTAACATATTTAAATGATACCGTCGAGATAGCATTATGATACAGGGGTACGCAAATAAACGGCACAAAAATTTAACCTTTTCTCCTTACAGACTATACTAAAAGCATCTTCCAGATCGCATTATGAATGAAAGTGTTATACGCAAGTATAAACGTCACAAAAAAATGTAACCCTTTTCTCTGAAAATACTGACATTACAATCGAGATTATGATGGTACAGTGTTACGCAAGGTGGTCATTATAGTAAGCAGTGGGTTAAGAGGGGGACAAACATGGTTTGTCATAACCAGTCATGTGATTGACCGTCGCTGCTGATGCAAAACTTGATTAATGTGTGATGACATAACAATGGCCGCGACAGAGTTTGGAGCGATTACTAATACAAAAAAGCGCCATTGATTTTGGAGCGATCTTACCAACAAAACAATAAACATGATAAAGCGCCGTTCTATTGCAACGACAATGCGCGCCATTCTTTTGAAACGATTACTAATAAAAGGGCGCCATTATTTTTGAAGTGATTACTTATAGGAAAGAAGAAAAAAAGGCGCGAATATTTTGGACCGATCACCACGTAATGAGTCACAGCCTTGGTCATGAATGGACGTTTATTAAAAGGTATCCCTTTGTCTATTTAAACGTATTGTTAAATAAATTATTGTTCCTTCTTACCCATGATGAACAGATACAATAAAAAAAAAAAATAAAAAAAAACGCATCGTCTCTGTTCACGGTGATAGGAATTAATACGAAATAAAAGTTAATAGTGTGAAATAATGTCAATTAGTGTGAACTAAATTGAAAACTAAACAGTAATTTATACTCTGTACCAAAGTTAATTATATTTCGATGTGCAAAACGGTGTATATCATTGTTTTACATTGGGAGAGTCATGATCCTATTGTTTGTGTTATATTATTATTTCATAATTCTCTATAAAAATTATTAATGTCGACCAAATTATTGAGAACAAATATTGACAAAATATACAATTGTCGCGCTGCTGAATTATACACATCGCCACGTTTACACAAGGGGCATCGCAGAACAATGATATCCATGCTGGGCAGTAAATTATAATTAATGATGCCACTAGTCAGATTAAATTGACGGAGCACTTTACTAGGGCTCGCGTGCTTGCTTGCTTGCACACGTTAACGTTGCGTAGCTGCAGGGCCCTAGGTATAGGTGTAAAAGGAATTGAATGTTCCCATTGGCAATTGTGTTACCCCCATCTCTACTCCACTCTGAGAAAATTAATACACACAACTATACGTGACAGCTGCATTTTGGCAGAGGCTGCCCCCACGAGGAACCCCCCCCCCCCCCCCGTCTTATCCCCCGCATTGTTGGAACATGGTTTCGCCGGTTTCGCCATTATTACATTACGCGCAGTTGGCACGCGCGCACGCACGCACGCACGCACGCACGCACGCAAGCTCGCAAACTGGTGTTAAACAACCCAACAATTAATTCTTACCTAATTGAATTAAAAATAATAGGGCTGAGATTGGAATTCATAGCCCACAAATCTGATATACGCACGGACACGTTCAATGTTTACCGTATTATTATCAGTACGCGCAGATTTATGATCAGCCCTAATTGTACTCGAATAAGTTTTAAAAATGAAAATAAATTTTGAGTATAGGTCCTCTTTTCGCTAATTTAATAATTAGTCAACATTCGGTGTTTGCACACCATCCGAATGGCACCAGTCGTTTTTATGTGCGTATTTTTTGATGACATGATTCCCGTGATAAATTGATTATCAAGTAATTAGGAAAAATGTCTCTCAAATTATCACATTTTGCCCTTCTCTCTCATAATTCTCCATCGTAATAAATTGATCACTTCACTTGTTGGGATGACGAGAATTCGATTAGAAATAGCACGCAGAATATAATGATTAATACAAGAAATCTATACTTGCCCTTTGATCCCTGTTTGCTTTACTTCAATTCTGCAATTACTAGTAACATGCTAACACCAAAATATATTGCGTAGCTAACAAACACAATTTCATTCGTCCGTTCGTTGGTATTTATAGTGCTACTGATTTTCTATCGCATATTATCATGTGAATGGTGAATATGGTATGAATTAAAACATTCAAACTCATGGATTTAAAGTTTACAAAACAGCAGAGCTACTGCTACGACGCATTGTTCATATACCTGTATTAGATGTTGTCTTCATAATATTTATATCTAAAATGGTGTTTTTTTTTAGAGAATCCGAGAAGCGTCAATTTGTCACACTTCTACTTGCTGCGACTGTCATTATAATCATACTAACCAATTATTCTCGAGTGTTGTTTGCTTCGCCACCTGCTCAAGAATTACATTCCCACCTCCTTTCCATAGTTATGAAAAAATGACGCCTCTTCAAACATTACATTTAATCAATTTAATGTTCGCATTACTGTATGATTAAACGTTTTTACAATGAAATAGCCCCACTCCAAACCCAATATTTGATTTACATTTTCCCATCATGATTGAATAATGACCAAATGGCGCCTTTTCAATATTTTTGTAAAAATCTACTTTCCACCCGTTTACCATTTTCTCCACTCTCACCTAGTTAAAAAAAAATGTTGTACCTTGATTTAGGCCTACACATACCTTTAAAGGGATCTAGTAACTTTGTTGACATGTGAAAAAAGTGATGAATGGTTGATCAAATGTATATGTTTGAAGTCTGACATGTCCACTGAGTAGTGTGTGACAAATTCACGTTGAATGGATGTTAATGGTCGAGACATGAGTGCAAATGCAAAGTGATATTGGCAAACTCATTGCACTGACTTTGTACACAGTTATAACTTTCCAGTGGATAAGACAAAAAAACTGAACACTTCAATCGTAAATATTATCTTTTTAACGGAGGGGATATTTAAACAAACGAAACCTGTTCCATGCGTCTATTGGTTATACAATTACAACAGGGTATGAGACAATCACTACAGTTCTAAATAAGTTTTGTGAATTTGGACAATGTTACTAGATCCCTTTAATCATTATTTCTATCATTTCCTTACCCAGCCTCTCCGTGTTCCGTTTCAATCAATCGTATCTACCCTGCATTATCTCAATTATGTCCATATTAAAGGTACCGTTGAGTATTGGTATTTCCCGAAGTGCCCCCCGATATTTTTGTGAGATAATAAAAAACTGTCAAATTTGAAAGAACATACAATTGTAATGACAGAATAAACTTTATTTGATCAAAATCGGTTCAGAAACGGCTGAAATATCCATAAGTATATTTGTATTCAAAAGATTCTTTACCGGCAATAACCGGGGGATATTTAGACTTTTTAGAAAAAAAATTACAAATGCTTAAAGACTACTTGGAAAAAAATCTGAATAGGTTTTTTAAAAGTCGTTGATGATATCTCTATTGAATCATTATTTTAACAAAACATTAAATGCGCAATTTTGTATGAAAAATGGCTAAAACCAGTGATTTTTTAAAATAGCGCCCTCTTGAGTTGTAACGGCTCTTTTAAAAATGATAACAGGGGTTTTACTTAGTCGTTTGTAATTGTGTATACTTTTCGAGCATGGTGAAATGATAACTATTACTTTGTACCGTAATGGTGCAGGTTTTGGTTACTAAAGTTAAGTTTGACCAATACTCAACTATCCCTTTAAGTAGAACTGGTTTGGTGAAAGAAGAATATATATTAAATATGTCTAATGCATTATAAATGTCCCTCTTCAAACTTAATTAGTTTTAACGAAAGTAATGTGAGAATCATGTTAGGGCCTACGCTGCAACCCAATGTGGTCTTCCATTTCTACTTTGAATGATAAAGGCACTTTCCACCCATTTGCCCTTTCTCCACTCTTCTAGTTTATACGCTCGTTACGCTTTTCAAACTACTATTTTTGCAATATCTTCAACAAAATTATAATTTTACCCTGCTCTCTGTTGGTGATAGGGTAACCATTTAAAAAATATCTTTGTAATTAAAAGTTTTGGAACAAACTTATATTATATATACAATTCCTTTAATGTTCGAATTCATGATACAATCATACAAACTCATAATGCATTTCATTTTGTCCATAACGACAAATTATTTGTCTCTCTTCCCTTTTTAAAATTTATTTGTTTACTCTCTCTACTTCTTATCTAATAATTCGGGCAAACTTCAGACTGTTTTCTTTTTTTTAATTAATTCAATATCCACATCATCTAAAACGTAATGGGGTTTTTCATATCTACTTTCTGTCGAACTAGTTAGACCTTTTTTTTTACTTGGGTGGAATGAGTGCGGTTGATATCGCAACAAAATTCTAGGCGATGTTGGGCAATACAAGTGCTCTGACGAGTGGGGGCGCTGATCTCTTTTAGACGACGTTGCTAGACGCTAAACCACTGAATTATTTGTATAATTTCTCGAACAATTTTATGTATACAATCTGTCATTTACGAACAATCATAATTATTGATAAAATCATGCCTATGATGGCTCCGTTTTGTTTGTTTTTTCGTTGTTTTTGTTAATTCACACAATGGTGATAATGATGACCGCGAGTCCACCACTACGCACGGATATGACTTTGTTAAAAATTAATATACAACAAAAATAATCACCGGCATAGCATCCAAGTGTCTACATTAGGATATTGTTTACAGCATTCGCACAAAAGCACACCTCACATTATTGTTGAAAACAAAGCACACTAGGCCGAATTGAGATTAACCATATTATGACCATTCATACACTGTCTTAGGTAATGAACATGAACATTTTTGATTCACAAGTCATGTGTGTGTGTGTGAAGCAACATTCATGCACAGTTTGAAGAGAGGGGGCGCTATTTACCATTAGCAAACGGGGTGACGATGGCTAAAATAACGGTGTTCGCTTATCGTATATCGTAGCAAATTTCATCTCCTGGGTATTCGTCTTGCTCCTCTATTTCCCTTTCCTCTTCCTACTAATGAATCTTCTCTTTATCTTCCTCTTTAACTCCCCTTGACAGCATTCATATTTTACCTCCATGTGGTATGCCCTGAAATGTACGGTGTGTTCAAAACCCGTTTCATCTCTTTGCCACCAGTGGAAGGCACATTCTCCTTCTCCCCTCATCATAATCACCCGCATACCACTCCTCCTCCTTCCCCTCCTCCTCTCTCACTCAGTCCCTCTTTAACTCCCTAGGGAGCATTCCTGCCTTACCTCCATCGGGTATGCCTTGAAGTTGACAGTGTGCTCCAAACCCCTCTCATCCCTCTGCCCCCCCCCCCCCCCCCCCTAATGGAATGCGCCTACTCCTCATCATAATCACCCACCCCTCCTCCTCATTCCCCTCCTCCTCTCTGTGTCCCTCTTTAACTTCCTAGGGAGCATTCCTGCCTTACCTCCATTGGGTATGCCTTGACGTTGACGGTGTGCTCCGAACCCCTCTCTTCCCTCTGCCCCCAATGGAATGCGCCTACTCCTCATCATAATCACCCGCATACCACTCCTCCTCCTTCCCCTCCTCCTCTCTCACTCAGTCCCTCTTTAACTCCCTAGGGAGCATTCCTGCCTTACCTCCATCGGGTATGCCTTGAAGTTGACAGTGTGCTCCAAACCCCTCTCATCCCTCTGCCCCCCCCCCCCCCTAATGGAATGCGCCTACTCCTCATCATAATCACCCACCCCTCCTCCTCATTCCCCTCCTCCTCTCTGTGTCCCTCTTTAACTTCCTAGGGAGCATTCCTGCCTTACCTCCATCGGGTATGCCTTAAAGTTGACGGTGTGCTCCGAACCCCTCTCATCTCTCTGCCCCCAGTGGAAGGCGCAGGCCGCTAGCTCCATCTTGTGCCCCGGCTTGAAGGGCCCGCCAGTCGCAACTGAAAAATTACAATTATGTTAACAAGATATTTAAAAGTTGTATCGTTCATATTTTCTACTTATCCAGTTTGGAAATATATTTAAATCGGTAACAAAGTAAGTAGCAGCCGGTTAAATAGTGTGCCCATTCGTGAGAGCCAGTTACCAATAACAATGACTGTATACATTTTGCGGCATATCTATTGTTATTCTTTAATTTTTAAATTTTAGTACTTGATACACTTTTATATACTTTACTACAATAATTATCATGTAAATCAGAACTATTTCTTACCCGACTTTGGTACTGGGTCCATACTTGTGTCCCGTAAACCCGACAGTCCATCTGCGAACAAATAAGAAACGCGAGAGATTATCAACAGTCATTATCAACATTACATTTGTATAAACATGACACCTCTAGATGGCGCTCTTTCACGAATTTCGACAGGGCATATTCACCCCAAATGCGGTGTATAATTGGCATTAGATGACCTTCCTCGGAACATAATCCAACGACTGTTTTCACAATATCGATTGATTGTTATGTTTAAATTAACAAGCGATGTTATGAAGAAAAAAATGAAGAGATTTTCACTTATAGTTGAGCTAGATTAAAGGGAATTTGTAACTTTGTTGACATTGTGCAAAAATTGGCAAAATATGGTTGATAGCATCTGATATGTCCATTGAGTAATGTGTGAAAATTCCATGGTAAATGAATGACATATAATGACCAAGTAACAAGCGGAAATGCAAGGTGATATTCGTTAACTCATTGCATTGACTTTGAACACAGTTATAACTATCCAGTAGATAATAAAGATATACAAACATTTCAATCGTAAATATCTTTCTAACGAAGCAGAACTTTGGGAAACCGAAACCTGTTCCATGATTCTATTGGTAATACCATTACAACAAGGTGTGTGAGTACCGCTAGCTTTTAAAGTTAGCTTTGTGGATTTTAACTTAGACCCCTTTAACGCAATCCGCGATACTGATAAGTGTTATAAAACAATCAATGTGCTTTAATGAAATAGTCAATCTTATATAACTCGGTGGTATAAAAATGAACATTGCCCTAAGCTATCCCTTCGGGCAACGGTTATTTCTATACCACCTCGTTATTAGATTGACTATTTAAAAACTAAGCATTTGAGTTATTTGTATTTTTTAAATTATTCAACAAAACTCACCACCCGCCTTGTACTTGAATATGATTTGCACCCCCGTGCCGGTGTTGATGAGATCGCATTCCCGACAGAGGGCGTAGTTGAGCTCCAGCGGCGGATGGTTGAGGTTGTCTTTGAACACCGCCTCGCGACTGTTGATGTTGATCGGCGACTGACAGTCCCCGTTCGCCTCCTGGAAATGGAGCCCCCACTCGGCCGTTCCTGGACAGGTGTAAATGAAGTAATAAGCAAAAACATAGCATTATGATGTTTCTTCTGAGTGCATGAGAGGTATTGAAATAGCTAATGATTACCGGGACCAGGGAAATCTGTTTAATCATGATGATGGCGATGGCGATGGCGATGACGATGACGATGAAGAGGAAAATGATGATGACGATGAGGATGATGATGATGATATTTATGATGATGATGACGATGAGGATGATGATGATGATGTTGACTACGAAGACAATGGTGATGATGATGATGATGATGATGATGATGATGATGACGATGGCGATGATGATGATGATGATGATGATGATGATGATGATGATGATGATAATGATGATGATGATGATGATGATGATGAGAAAGACGACCATGATAATTATAACGACGAAGACGATGATGAAAATGATGAGGTGGAGGAAGAGGAGAAGGAAGAGGCGGAGGAGACAGATTTGACTGTATTGCTTTGCCTCACTTTGAGAAAAAAAAAAAAGGCTGAATATATTTTCACAATGCCACTCTTTACCATGTTAACCAGTGTACTGGCTATGTTCATTTATATTAAAATCATGATGTAATGCAGTAAAAAGGAAATTCGATAATTTGTAGTGAAAAACAACTTTGATGTTATCGGACATTCAAAACTAAACGCTTCAACAAAGCAAAATGTGCACCCATTTCTGACGCAACTCCTAATAAAATCGTCAATTACTGACCCGAAACAGGGATTAATGTCTGAAGGCGTATCCTTCATTCAGACTCGTTATGTTGCCCATCGATTAAGGAAAAAGTTCCCGTGGGGTTGGGATGGGGTGGGGGGGGGGGCATAGCCTAGCAAGGATCACTACAGATGTAGTTGCCAACAGTATAATGACCAACTCCCCAAAATAAACAGTGAAACTCATCGGTCCTTACCTACAATACCTTACCTATTTATTATATGCTTCACATAGTATGCTAGTAGTGAATAGATTAAGGTATTCTGTATTTGTTTTATCCGCACACACGGGGCACGAAATGGGACAAATATTCCCATGGGGTTTGGAGGGGGGGGGGGGGGGTGTTGTCCCATTTACCCACCCCCTCTTCTGGTTCTAGCCATAGTATCCATGGTCTTACTTTCTTCAAGGTTCAGGATGTCCCCGCACCAGTAAATTGGGCAGAAATTTGTCTTAAAAGCGTCCTACATTCGGCCAATTTCCGGCGCGCCAATTAGCGGGAATTTATCGTCTCGAAAATGAGACATCTGCTTGAACAATGTTGAACATTATTTGTCTCTATATCGTGTCTATTTTGCTGGATGTGAATCTTTGCCGAGTCGGTCTAATGAGCGGCGCGTTTTATTGTCCTTGATCAAATAAATTCAGTGAGTAATTGTTAATGATGATAGATGTCAGGGCTATAGAGATTGAGATTTGGGGGGAGAGGTTCGTTCACATTATTTCCCAATCCAGTCAAAATTCATATTACATGGTTTTCTATTGAGATGCGCAGCGGAAACTTGGTATTTCTACACCTGACAAGCAAGGCAAAAAGAAAAGAACAATTGGTTGCCCGAGAATTATATGATTTATGATTATGCTCGAAAATTAAATGATTTAGCCCTGAAATCAGCTGTTTTAAACTAAATCGGTGGTGCTGTTTGAGTGCCCACATATTTATGTTTAAAAACTGCTCAGTGGGGAGGGGCTGCTGCCTGTAGTATTATTCTAACATGTCTATAAGGGGCGCGGATCATTCAGAGAAAAATAAGAGAGAGAGAGAGGGGGAGCTACTGGGGAGATTCGATTCTGACTCTTTCCATACATGTATGAATATTATGTTCGTGGAAGATAACATTCGAATACGACGTATAGTAGTTGGATAAAAAGTGAAGATAACTTTTCACATGTGAACTGGGCACGTCCTCGCTGGCTGTCAGTAATCATGGTAATCTAGATTCTAGTATAGATGATAACACCATCACCGCCGCGGCCATCATGGCCATTGTGACGGTCAAGGCCTGACTGCATTATTGCCGCGCTCATTGTTACGAGGCATTAGTGGCGAAACGAAACGGATGACGGCTTGTAGGAGCACATGTCGGCTTTGTCCGGCTCGATGTTACTTCTTCATCTATAATACTAACCGCGCAATGGCGGAAATGGAACCAACATGATAAGAGCAATCTCGCACAAATCGGTGCGCCGTCAATGGCGATACACCTTGAGACACGTTGAGATGATGGAACGAGCTCTTTAGAAAGTCGGCAATTGATTGTCCTCCTATCCTCTTCTCCTATTCTTTTCTTACTAGATAAAAAGGTTAGTACGAGTTTTCAGTTTGGAATGTTTTTCCTCCTCCTCCTCCTCCTCCTCCTCCTTCTATATACAGATTACCCTTCGTCTGAGATTTAAGTATAGGGTTATATCCCTTTTACTTTTTAAAAACTTGTATCTATAAGTTTTCTCCGACCGACCTCCTAATTTCATCTAAGCTATGTACAAAAAGTTTGTTTTAAATTAATAAATTGTAATCCACTGATACATCACTAATTTGGCAGGTATAAAATACAATATAGCACCTCACAAAACAGACTTCTATAATGAGTGTAAATTACCGAGGAAAAACACGTACATTTACATGCCTAATTTCCACTAGATGATTAGATGAATATATGTTCTTATGCATTATGCATCCATCGACCATAATAAAAACCCATGGAAAATATAATTATTGTCATGACAACCGTGCATTATTATGAATAGACACACACAGAAATACGAAGGTTCACTCTTTGGAATTTGACACCTAATGCAGTTCCATCTATACATTCATTAATATACTCATAATTATTTAAGGGAATCGTTTGAATAATGATACTATACGAGGTATTTCGTATAATAGAATCTAAATAGTGAAACGTTTATTTCGCTCGAAAGTGTTATTAATTAATCGGAGTGGTGCTTGTATTTGAACACTATTATATTAATGATAACATTATTTTCTCTTATGATTTGTTGTACTCCTGATTGTCTCTTAAGGCATATATAATCCATTACGAGAAAAAACCCGTCAATTGTTGATAGAACCACGGATTGCCAACGAATTACACCGATTCAAGGTTCAAAATATGCATCCTATAAATATACGCAATGTTATTGTATATACATCATAATTACTATCTGGGTCCCGTTTCAGAAAGAGATACATTCATATTTTGTAAGTTACAATTAATTGTAAGTCAGAACATTAGCGTGTTTCAAGCAATCAGAGAACATTTAGAACACATGATCTGACTTACAATATAACTGACAATCGATTGCATCTCTTTCTGCAACGGGACCCTGACATGATTTTGTTAAGATATCTACAAACATGAAAATGATACACATTTTTTTTTCTCCTGGTGGCTTTTGCATAATGGGTGCAACGTTAATCAGTAAAATATAAATGGGTTCTGGCAGTAGTTGCCAAACCAACAGCTAAGTACTTTCGGTATCGTGGCGAGTGTACACAAGTCATATTCCGTGTTCATATTGACATTATTTTTAATGTTCTAGTTATATGGTAATATTCATCAACGCCTGTTCAGCATCTAGATGAGGGTAACGTTCCTGAAAAGGGAACTAAATGGTTTCAAGAGCCACCTTGAACTGATCCAAACAGTTCGATGATGTTCTGAGGTAGCTCGTCCCGCAAATTAGTTAGTATTGTCTTTGTTAGTAAAGGCAACTGTGGATTAAACTATATGTTTAATTTTCCCAAGGAGTTATACTCAATATAATAGACTTATTTGTACTACAATGACGATGTTTAAGCCCGCGTGCATTGAAATTATTATATGAATGCCCAACCACTTCTGTACACTAGCCACGTACTCGAAAGTGCTTACCAAACCAAGACCGGATGAGAGAAAGTAGGGCGTCAAGTTGATGTTGGCTCAATTGAGCTCTGCATATACAGCATTGTAGGTCAGAGCCATCTCTATGCTCTCCCTTTTTCAGACGATAATTATCATTAAATTATATAATTTTGCGAATATTTATCGACAAATAGAAAAGAGGTTACCGTAATTTGATGTGTACAAGGTCACCAAATTGTAAACATGATTAACTCCGATGAACACACAAAAAAGAGAGACTTGTATAGTGTCCTTTTCTTCCTCAACCGAGTAAATTGTGCATATAGTCAGGAAAGGTCACACCAGCCTGGGGGAGGGTGGGGGGGGGGGGGGGGAGGGTTAAGAAGGAAAGGGGGCGTATTAATGAAAGGAGCAAGAGTGTGCGAAAATATGTTCTACTTTTTAAATTTGTATCCGGGGATGGAATTACCATCGGAATTGGGGCAATTAAGTTGGTGATGGTGGTGGTGGTGGGGGGGGGGGGGGGGGGGGGGTTGTCTACATTGCCCCCCCCCCCCCTCCCCAAAGAAAACGAAAAAGAGAGGGGAGTATGCACTAGAAAGCTTGCCCGGTCTATTGCCTATTGCCAAGGCAGAATGTTTGCTTGTAATTGTTTTGTTTTGTCATTTATAATTGTTTTTTGTAATTTAGGGGGGGGGGGGGGTGGCCGTTGTCCACATTTCCCCAAACTTATTGATCTACGCCACTGGCAAAAAACAGTGATGATAACTCTTAGGGGACGCCATTATCCGGTAACCATAGTTACGGATGAAACGATGGTTACGTATAGCGAAACTCAGTAAGATGTAAAATAATTGGAGACTGGGGAATGCGTTTGACGTTATAGCCATGCATTCACATTATGTAGCAAACGAAATACGAGTATGCAGTAAAAAATGCGCAGTTAATTAGGAAGGAAAACCCCTTTCTATTATAATAAATTAATATTTAACCATGAAAGTCCATTCTTGTTCAAACTGCTTGAATCCCTGCTAAAGATGAAAACTGTTCGCAATGCATCATATACAAATGTTATTTTGTTTTGTTTTTCTGTAAACTGTATACCATGTTGTTAAAAAATATGAATTCTTAGGTTTGTTCAACTCAAACTCAAATTAAGTGATTCAACTGCACATGTGTTTGAATCGATGGCGGCTTTCTTGAGAGTGATTTGTGGTGGTATTGCATAGGGGATTCAACTATTGTGGTTAACGTGATTAGTAAGGTTTCGTTGGGTAATAAAGTTTGATGTCCTGTCAAGAGAATGGATCAATTGTCAGCTCAATGGCTGGAGGGCTTAAAAAACATCTAGTATAACATTGTCCAAATATTCATGTTCCAATTTGAATTCTAGCGGTTCCCTCATACCTTTTTTGTATTCGTATTTCGGTTTCGGTTTTTCGAGTTTCCCTTTCTTTACAAAGATATATACGATTGAATTGTTCACTCGGATGTTAAACTATCCACTGGCTAGTCGTAACCGTGTACAAAGTTAGCGCAATGAGTTAGTGAATATCACTTTGCATTTTGGCTCATTACTCGGCCATATAACATCCATTTAACGTGTGAAATTTTCACACAATACTCGGAGGTTATCGAATAACCAAACTACACATAACCAAGCATTCATCACTTTCTGCACATGCCAACAAAGTAATTAAAAAAACGTACCACAAATGTCATGTTTGCACGTACTGCCCCACTCCCCATTCGCCCCGTCCTCGTTTATCAGTATCTGTGTCACTAGCTGCTGTCTTCAACATGTGTGATAATGCATTTTCTCTCATTCTTTTGTTCAAATTTGATTTTTTTAAACTATACTTACGAAATAATATTAATCAAAATCATTAGTAAAGGAAAATGGTATTCAGAAAATGCTATACGTGCATAATAAAAACACACTTTTAAAATTGTACTTGAATAAAGTGTTTTCAAATAGCACCAATGAAGGCGATAGCGTTCGAAAATGCACATGTGCATGTACACGTAGTTAGAAAAAATCTTTTGTAAATCAATTTACCTGGACAATATAATATACTGATTTTCTACAAATTTTAAATTAAGTCTTCCCGCTTTCTAACAATCTTAGCGTCTCGAGGCAAATATTGAGTAAAATAAGAGAACAATACGATAAACTCCTCCATCGAATCCTCAAGAAGTCGTACAAATTGGAGACGCGTTGCTATGACAACGCCAATGTGTTTGGAGCACTGATATGATATCTGTCACCATACAAATGAAAGAGATATTAAGCGATTTGTAAACAAACACAGATATGTTATTCATTGTCGCATGCACAACAAAAATAATAATGGATCTATCATGAAAAATTATATTATTGCAGTTGGGTAAATATTCATATTGTGTAATACAAATCAATACGAATAATCGTGCCCACCTAGCTGCCCCTATGCAAAGAAATTAGATAAGAAACACAACACTTTTGGTTCACGCCCCCCCCCCCCCCCCCCCTTGAGGGGTGGGGTGGTGCCCCCCTCTGAACACCTCTGGTTTAACAATGACCATTGTTACGCCCATCTATTTTCTTGTTACGTTGTTATATTTACCGTCATCTCGATAGCTCCATTTGATGGTCGTCTCTTCCATTCCAGCCATTGCGATCTACGGTAGATGTAGATGTATTGCTTAACACGTTAAACACGGAACCCACACAATAGCTATGGGTTTAAATATAGACGTGCCAAAGTCAGTTGTATTCAGTGCGTTAAATGCATCAAAATATGCACCTGGTGACAAGTAATGGCCCAATATCAGTCGTCTCGAGTGTGTTAAACGCATCAAATGAACACGCTCACAAGTTAAACGCGTTGAACACTGAACCCGAAATAGATATGAGTTGAATCTTTATATAATGTACGTGATGTGTCAATTCCAATCATCTGTACGGGGTTAAAATGCTTCAATTGATCACGTTGGCAACTGGCATCGGGGTTGACTCTGATGTGGCAAATTTATGCGTGATATGCCAATTATGTCGGTCGTCTCGAGGGGGTAAAACGCCTCAATTATTGATCCCATACATGCACTGAAAACTGAACTCCAGGTAATTACTACAGCCTAGGGGTTAAGTCTATGGAATAAGCGCGCTATATTCCAATGTGAAAATCTTGATTTTATGGCTTGAATTTTGTATCGAGCACTTTGAATCACATTGAATCTAAGCCAGAGTCTATATATAGAGGAACGCGCAATACCTGAAAGTAGAATCTTCTGCAAAGTATGCACCTTAATAATAACACAGACACCGCTCACCAACTAGTTTACAGGTACAATGCAGAATTGATCATTCGTATTAACCCGTTGAGAGCTGGAACCTAGATGACACTATTATTTAAAGTTTGTATAGAAACAAAATTGTTGTACTAAAATCAAAATAGCTGGTAAATGGTATAATTCCTGCTAGCAGTCTGTTAACAAGCGGCGAACGAAGAAGTGCATCAGTGAAAAATACGTACGACTATTTGAAACCAACGTGTGTGTCATCACTTACTTTATGCTAGACCATTTTACAATCGTCTGATGATGATAAACGTCTTGACAAAATGAACAACTATACATTCGCATCAGCATTATTGGTGAGATCTTGGAAATGTTTGGGTACGTCCGTCCATACCAAAAGAAATCGAATCATCTGTACGTAAATTGAATTGTAATAATTTCATTACGCATGACAAAAAGCAACAGACTATTAAGTTAACAGTATATATCGTGTCATCCATTTACCAATGGCAACACATTCGAGCGCGAAAATATTGATCCGTGTGCGTGTGCGTTCAGCCCAAAATCTAAACCCAAAAAACATATGTTGGTTGTCTAGAACTATTACAGATTTCGTCACCAATAATGAAAAGCACGAACTATTTAGTACTGCTTCCTCCTCATTAACAATCTACGGTACACTGTATTAAAGCAAGTAAGAGCGCTTCTTGACTGAATGTCCAGCAAAACAACCCACAGTATCTATTCGGTGACCACATTTTACAGAGTTTCATGGATGACAAAAATAACAATTTTGCAGCATCATATCACGTTTCTTTCGTTGGTAATGTGTCATGCAGCACCTTACAACATATTATACAAGACGTATTAATAAACACCACCGTCTGTAGGAGGAGGAGAATGCATAATAATATGTGTATGCTTTCCGCTCTAGCTCTCAGCTTGCCCACATTATTTTGGCGCCAAGTGTTAAGGACCACCGTAATTGGAATATACCGAGGAAGGAATCCATGTGAAGCTGCGTACTCATTTTCCCGCCCACTGCAATGTTACTAATTTGATCTTTGAAATTATGCGTTGACCGTGTATAATCTTGGTGAGCGCCTTACACCGTGTACTTAACGATATAATCAGAGCGCTCTCGAATAGATTATATACGGTGTCCAGCATTGCCCAAGAAAGGACAGAATAATGATGAGGCGGGTTTAATTGCAATTAAATGAGCAACCCTTAATGGCCGCACACAATTACCACCCACTATTAACTTGGGTTTGAGCCACTCTTAATCACTATTTACACGTTCGCTCGCTGATTGTTTCGGTTGCTTTTGGTAACCATAGCAACCCCTCTCAACTACTATCGTTAATTGCAATGCGACACAAAAATACAGTATTAATGTCATGTAGCTCGTCCATTAATAACAATCTCATTATTTGGGTGATACTTACCGTAGGCTGACGAAGATGCTGAGGAGACTTTTCCCGCCATTATTCGTTCTCTCCTACTATAAATCCCAGGCGGTATATTTACACTGTAGTATAAGAGGTTTTGTATATCTCTCTCAAAACACATCAAGTAAACTATACCTCAGTATAAAGTTAGTGTTAACCCTCGCTGGTTAATCAGTTAGTTGCTGGTCTCACTATATCCACGAAGTTGTCTGCGATAATGTGATGTCTACCACCATCTCGAATTTATATAAACAAATTAAAGAAACCAGAAACTATCGAGAAAAACAAACAATGACGCATTTAAAAAATGCATGCGTTTACACAATGGTCTGATTCAATAACAGGTCATTAATATTGTATCAGATTCTCCGTAGAACTCGATCGACTCTATATATATATTCCGAGGTCGCCGAAATTGTTTGAAGCGAAAGTTGTTCCAACGTTACTGGTAATGTACATGACTGTGTATGAGATGCCCGGCGGAAGAAGACACTTATATAATGATGTCAGAAGAAGAATCAAGAAGGAATTAATTATGCGTAATTCCACACCGTTCACCTTTAGGTTAAGTTATATCAGTCACTCGAATTACAAAGAAACAACAAACAATGCAAGATCTCCTTATTTCAGCTAAAAGTTGCAACAAAACGACGACATGAATCGAGAGACATTCAGCATCAGAGGCAGGTTGAAGAAATCAGAGGAATAATCATTATGATGAGATATATGTACAATCCACAGAGGAATAGGAATTGGAATAAGGGCGTTTTTCTCTCTTTCTCCTCTCTCTCTCTCTAGGGAAAATATCACGCGGATCCGGAGATAAATCTTGCAAGTTAGTGGCGCACTAAAAATATAAAGGGGGTAAGCGCTCAGTATTGTTATTCACCCCCCTCCCCCGGTAGCCCCTATGAACCAAAACAAATTGAACAAAATACCTAACATTATGCCTATGTTCAAACCATATCAAACTCACTTTGCCCCCCCCCCCCCCCCCCCCCTCACAAGAGACCTTACGAGACCCCCCCCCCCCCCCCACACACACACACACACACGACGCCCCCGTTTGATTAAACCCTGGCTACGCCACGAGAAGACGGTGAATATCAGCAGCATATATATATATATATATATATATCTGAATGCCATCGAAGGACGCGCAGCAGCCGATAGTACTGTTGCCATGGAAATGGAATAATGGGAGCGGGAAAATCACCATTTCAGCTTGGAAAATTAAAAAATACCTGCGCCGCTGATACGACCGTATACCTTTCGAAGCGAGTCGTTCTTGTTACATTAATTTGATGTGCATAATGAACCAGTGCGATCATTAGATTTTCTGCCTGTCTGTCACCAAGACGTGATATCCTTTCTGATTACTGTATACGTTCCGCCTTCACTCTATCAATACCAGTGATGTTATACAATTGCTTCTTTGCGTATATGGTTGCATGGGTAATGGTCAAGGTTATGTTTGGACGTGTGTATTAAGTTGACCACTGGTATTACGTATTAAGAGTTTTATTGAGATGTTATCATTACCATGTACTAGATCTGCATTGTTATATCATGGTTATAATTATGAACTACATACATTACTTGCCAGAAGGCAGTGGTTATTATGGCCTGAATTATCATTAGCATTTTAAATTCAACCTGTGTTTATTTTTAGTCCATGAATTAAATTCAGCTCATTTTTGTAGTACCAAAGGTGAATTTTGACCCTGGACAACTATACAAAAAATCAATGGACACGATTTTTATTAAATAGTACACAAAAGCTCTGATGAAAAATCGGGCTTATGCGTTCTGCAATCATGGTGCAATATCATATCATACGTTAAGCCTATAATACTAGTTATTACGTAATTCGATATTTTCACCAACATGAATGAATTACTTTGATTCGAAACAATCATGACTGATTAGTGTCTGAAGAAGAAGAAAATGTACGTCTTTAGATATAGAACTAACATAACAGCACACATTCCCTATTGAGGAAATCACTGATTTTTGGTTGTTTTAAAGTTATGTTTGTTTAATAGTTAGATGTGCAATTATTGAAGTAATCTTAGCCGTAAAGGGGATCTAGTAACACGTCAACATTGTCTTAACTTTCTTGGAACTCTAGCAGTTCTCGAAGCATGGAACGGCATCCACACTTCTCTTCCGTTATAATTTATTTATGATGGAAAACAGTGTTAAGATGTTTGATTATCTACTGGACTGAGTACAAAGTCAGTGTAATGCGTTAGCGAATATCACTTTACATTTTCGCTCATTACTCGGTCATATGACATTGATTTACCATCGAATTTCTACACAATACTCAGTGGACATAGTATCAGATCACAGAAATACACATTAATATATCAAGTATTCATCGTTTTTTTTGCACATGTCAATTACGTTACTAAGATCCCTTTAAGATACATTGATACCTAATATTAAAACATTAGTAATTAGTAATGTGTTCTATTTGAACACACTGCCCTTTCATGAGGACGTGGATAAAAGTGATATTCTGACAAAACAAAAGGTTCGCCTTAAATTGTAATATACCTGTGAAATTAAATTGATAAGCACACTTAACATGATTGATAAGAGTGTGATGGCGGCCATTCGGAGTATTTAATTGGCATGGATTCTCTGATTAAGATTTACGCACGGTTACCAAGTAATTTATATTAAATTTTGCTACCAACACAGTCATGGTCACTATACTAAACAAAAATTTACCATAACATTTGTAGGCATACTGTCTTATTCTGTATAATTATGTCACAAAACAAAGTTGTGACTAATTTAAGTTTCAGTTCCATTTTACCAATACAACTTTAAGATTACCATTGTACAAAACTAAATACGAGTTTTCATCTGTAAGAAGACACTTGATAAATTTTTAATGGCGGCATCCTCTAATCATTTAAACTACATTGGACTATCGAACAACGCGGGTTATTTATTATTTACCCGTGTATGAGAATGTGGTATCACCGATCGCTGTCAAAAGGGTATCCTCCGCTACCTCATCGTGTAACCATGGTATTGGTAACAGCTTCTCCCTGGATGCGCTCCTCCGCGTGGAGACCCGTCCTCCTCCCAGGTACCGCTTCTTAAACTTGGTGAACTTTAAGATCGACATGTCAGGTGTTTTTGTTCTTCTTTTTGTTCTTCTTTTTTTTTACCGCCGGAATTCACGTCAGAATGATCAAGTCATAAACACATTTCCATGTACCATCTGGAGTAGATTGCTAGTTGAATATTTAGTCCTTTTTTTATCAGCGAACTTCAAGATGGTGATTATTTGTTTTCCCATAACAACCAAACGCTGATTTTATACCCGAACGATCTGGCCAGCGATCATTACACGCAGATTCAGACTTGACCATCTGTTGCGGGATTCAATTGAATTGCCGGAATTTTCCGCATTTCGTGACTGAATAGCTACTTTGTAAAGACATTGAATTTGAATGCCCTCAATGAAAACAGGTTATTATGTAACGATTCGCTCCATTTTGTTCGTGGTCTGCTCCGTTGGAGCGTAGGAGAGGGTCACCAAAGGAGAAACGAGGGGGATCCAGTCACACCTCCTCTTCCCTTCCTCTCCTTTTAATTGGTTAATATACCGTTTTTATAAATTGTTTTGGCTTAAATATTAGATTCAATAACCTGATGATAAATCATCGTGCCAATCATGTATTCATTATGATAACATTATCAAGAACATAATATTCCGCATCGACTTGTCTGTGTATCTGACACCACTCCTTGCTTTCTCACAATTCACGGCGGATCAATACCTATCCTCATTGGCACAGCATGGTCGGGCTGAGTGGGGGGGGGGGGGGGAGGGGTGAAGGGGAGGGGGGAGGGGGTGCACGCGAATGATCGGGGAGCACCACTTTTATATTTCTTATTTTTACACAGTTCTCCCCTTATCTACGTTGATTGTTTTTGACCAATTATTGGGGGCCCCCATACCCCCACCCCCGTAGCTACATCACGGCTTATCCTGAATTACCAACGGGGATATCACTCCCTGTGACTATACATTGTAGGGGCCTAGCTTGTTGGGGGCACACATTAAGTATTGATTGATTCATTGTTACAAGTATGTCCTTATGTTGTTGTTGTTTTTTGTGCAAATTATCGGGAGGGGGGGGGGGGGGGGGGCACGTGCCCCCGTGCATCTGTCTCATGTCCTATTACCAACTGGGATAATATGCAATACGGGCCCAGAATGCATTACTGGTTTTTATGAATCAATATATACGCCTTAAAACAAATTATTTCACACATTTAATAACCTCTTTGAACATTTAGTATCAATTGAATTTAATATATTGGGATGTCGTTAAAAGGGGTAGTTTAGTTTTGGTATAGAGAGCGCTGCACGAAATAATTTTGTTTGTGAGAATAATGAAAAACTGAGTGTAAAGTTTGAAAGTGTATACAATTTTATAGACAGAATAAACTTTATTTGATCAAAATCGGTTCAGAAACGGCTGAAATATCAATAACTATATCCGATCGGAGTAAATCTTGGCCCCAGATGTATTCGATGATTTTTCTAAAGATTAAAAAAATGCTTACACTTTTTTGTTAATGTTCAAAAGAGGTTTTTAAATAGTTGCTGGTGATGTCTCTATTTAATCATTATTTCAACAAAACGTCACATGCATAATTTTGTATGAAAAAAATGGTTGAAACCAATGTTTTTTAGAGAGCGCCCTCTTGTGGTTTAATGGCTCTAATTTGAATGATAACAGGCTTTTTACTTAGTCGTTTGTAATTTTCTATACCTTTCGAGCATGGTGGAGTTAATTTGTAATGTTATTGTGCAGGTTTTGGGTACTAAAGCTCAGCCTTACCAAAAGTGTACTACCCCAATTCTAGCGGTTCCCTCATACCTTATTGTATTCGTATTAGCAATAAAAGCATGGGACAGGTTTCGGTTTTTCAAATTTCCCTTTCGTTAAAAAGATATTTACGATTGAAGTGTTGAGATGATGAATTATCCACTGGATCATCAGAACCGTGTACAAAGTGAGTGCAATGAGTTAGTGTATATCACTTTGCATTCTTGCTCATTACTCGGCCATATAACGTCCATTTAACTTGAAATTTTCACACAACACCCAGTGGACATATCAGATAACAACAGTATACATTGTATCAACCACTCATCACTCTTTGCACATGTCAACAAAGTTACTAGATCCCTTTAACATCTAAAACAACCAAAATAAATCAATAAAGAGGAATTCAAACAGAGATATTTGAACTGAAATGATTACAATAAATAAATAATCAACAAGTATGATGGGCTTTCTCCTGGATTCGAGCTATGGCTACCAAGCATACCTTGTTGAATGTATACCTGTGCCCATAATAAGTCTGAAAATGTTCAGGACTGCATGTCCCGAAAATACTCGAGCTAGGGTCTATGCAGAATACATGTTAAAGGCATATATGCGTGGGTTATTAGACGCGTGGATCCATCTTGCGCACTTTTACGCACGGTACGTAATCCCCATTGGCTCAGTTATAAGTAGCGATCGCAAACTGTCCCACTTCCGAATACCCGAGTCAAAAATGCATCAAAAATAGTCGCGTTCGGAATGTTTGTACTAGTCGAATGGAGATCCATCAGAGATGTTTACGAGCGAAAATACCACGTAACACGCTTAACCGCAACCGACTTCAAAGTGCCGCCGTTTGATGCCTAGGACTGACAGCGTGAGAAATTTGTTTGCTGCATGCAATTTCATAAGAGGCCTTTGTTCAGATATTTCGAAGCACCTCTCTTCGATCGATCCAACACATATCGTGAGTTTACCTCGAGAGATTACGGTGGAGTCGAGTTGGAATTTGCTGACTATACCCTTTATAACCCACGCATATTATGCCTTTAATAGCAAAATCAATCAGTCATGAAGGGGTTAAACGCATATTGCCCTCTCTCTCCCGTCCATCACACATATCTATCCGTGAACAAGCATCACATGAAAAAAACACACTCACATCATAACACACAGTATGCACACACACACACACACGCACGCACGCACACACGCACGCACGCACGCACGCACACACACACACACACACACACGCACGCACGCACGCACGCACGCACGCACGCACGCACGCACGCACGCACATACACACACACACACACACGCACGCACGCACGCACGCACGCACGCACGCACGCACGCACGCACGCACGCACGCACGCACGCACACACACACGCACACACACACACACGCACACACGCACGCACACACACACACACACACACACACACACACGCGCGCACGCACGCACATACACATACATGGTTGTATAATGATGCTATACAGGGTGGCCCAAAAAAAACGGAACGGGGCACTTCCCAAAATATAATACCACAATGTTTATGTTCATCGGATAGGGTGTCCTTTCCAATGAAAAACGATACCAAGAACAGTAATTTTGGTCAGGTCGTTTTTGTTTAAGGACGCAGTGAGTGAGACCATGTCAGGTGCCGATTTATGTCGATTTCGACCTAGTCAATGCCAGTTTAACCGCGCTCCTTGCCCGTAATACCATTCAGCGACCACGCTCATTCTCTCGGCACACGGCTGAGTGCACACTAACAATAGTGCGCGATGCTCAACGATATGAACGGCGGTTCGTGCGATTCATCAAGCGCTGGCTCAATACAAATTGACAAAAAAGAGAACCTGACATGGTGTCACTCA
Source organism: Echinarachnius parma (assembly GCA_037951105.1). NCBI lineage: Eukaryota > Metazoa > Echinodermata > Echinoidea > Clypeasteroida > Echinarachniidae > Echinarachnius > Echinarachnius parma. The sequence goes on from JBAMJV010007508.1 coordinate 24,265, forward strand.
CAGCGCCCTAAAACAAAAACTACACGACCAAATTGACTGTTCTTGGTATCGTTGTTCATTTGAAAAGACACTCTATCCGATGGACATAATACATTTGTTACTTTATTTTGGGAAGTGCCCCGTTCCGTTTTTTTTGGGCCACCCTGTATAGCATGTAAAGGGAAATGGAGGTCAAGGACTGTTCAATGGATGAAAATTGAATTACACGCAAATAAACACAAACACACAAACGAAGACAAAAACAAGACAATTATCGTGCTCATTGTGAGTATATTAAGAACAGATTTAATTGACACTGCAAATTTCACATTATGTTAAACTACCATGCATCTGCTCACTAAGGCTGCAAATATCTTATGCGAAAATAATTAAATACAAAAAATAGATAAATTTAGACTGCAATAACTAACAAATAAAATATCGATATTATTGTGCTGATATATATAGGTTCGATTACCATATTTTTTTTCACCTCAACTTCAAGAATTCTGATTTGTTGTTTTGTTTAGTACAGTACAGAAAAATATATCGCATTCTTGTCTTATATAAAAATGTAAATTATATCATCATACATTTGTAATGAAAATGATTATAATCATGCTGGTAATAGTGTCTGTAACACTAGCTTGTTTTACTCTCCAAATTAAAATAGTCTAAACAATTCGTTTTGCTTACTTACGCAGATAATACCGTATATTGTAGTGCAATACATACATTTCATAATATTTTAAAGAAAATGTACATTGACATATTTGCGGTTTTCTTACCATTTATTGAATATAAATAATGTGTTATATGTAATACATGTAGTTTCTCAAATTACTTGGTTTACGATGCCAATAAATTCAAGATTAAAACCTTGTGTTCACTAAGATTGCATTGTTTTAGAGGGATCTAGTAACTTTGTTGACATGCGAACAAAACTGACTTGAAGGGTTGATACACTGTGTACTTCTTTGATCGGATATGACCAATGAGTGATGAGTAAAAAAAAAACCATCGTGGTAAATATAAATGATCGAGTTCTGAGCGAAAACGTTTTATTTAACAACTCATTGCACCAAATTGATTCGTAATTGAAAGTGTACCACTCTGACTTTCAATCCGAACAATTTATTCGTGAATAGATTCATAACGAAAAGGAAATTCGGAAAACAAAACCTGTTCCACGCTTCTACTGTAATCTGAATCCTAACAGATATGTGGGAACCGTTAAAGTTCTACGTACGTTTTGTGATTGTTGACAATGTTACTAAATCCCTTTAAAGCTGTTTAATAGTTTCTATACTGTATAGATACACATACAAATGCTAGTAAAATGTAATGTTTAATAATATGTTTAATAATTCTTACAGTTTCACTCTACGTATATAGTGCAAATGAGTTAAGAGAAGGAAAAGTACTGGTCAACATTTATGTTAGTCGCTCAAGAAGTCTAAGTTATCTTAGAAAAAAATATTATGATCATTCTACCATACATCTTCAAATTTAATTTACAATGCAAATTACTTTTTAAAGTAGCCGTTAACACAAGAGATTTGACATTTGATTAATATCCCTCTCTAAACGGCTATGATCTGAATGTTTCAATCCAAATACAGAGATTATTCCAATCAATTCAAAAGCCTCTTTTGTCATGTTTGTATCATTAATATGTATGATTTATCGCGAATAATATCGCGAATAATATCGCGATATATTTAGCGATATATTTAGCGGTGCCATAGAAATAATTTGTTGATGATATATACAATGTTATAATATTTTATAAATATATGAAGAAGAAATAAATAGAAAAGCAATTGGCAATAGTCAGATTTGACTGATTGCCACCAAACTAAACAACAACAACAACAAGAACAATAATCGCCGCCTGCAATTTCTATTCGAATTTATTTATGGGTAAATATTTCAGCCGTTTCGGCTCGGATTTTGATGAAACAAACGTTGTTTTAATCATTTTGAAATTAATGTTTTCTTGCAATTCCTGCAATCCTTTATCTCGAAAGATATTTATTTTTTAAGAGCGCTCTAAACAAAAATGTTCCCATGATAACTGCTGCTTTCTTGTTGACAACAACCACATGAATATCTACCTTGTACGATGGTATTACATAAATGCAGTGACGTAGCGTGGTCGGAATGTTTTTCTTTATTCTGTGAAGGATTCCCCCTATGTTTCCCTATTAACACAAACTTTTTGTTGATAATTTAAGGAGGGGGGGGGGGGGGGGGGGGGGGGGGGAGGCGCGTACGCCATGCCGGAAAGAACACAAGCATCCACAGTGTAAACACACAGGCGCGGATCTAGGGGGGGGGGGGGGGGGTTAGGGGGTTTAACCCCCCCCCCCCCCCCCTTGGGCTGCCAAGTGAAAATGTGATGTGCATAGAAAAACGCCATCATGGGTTTAACCCCCCCCCCCCCCCCCCTTGGGCTGCCAAGTGAAAATGTGATGTGCATAGAAAAACGCCATCATGTGTCCAGACCCACACAGTATCCGCATCGTCATTGGGTCAAACCCCCCCCCCCCCCCCCCCTTAGCAAAAAGCTAGATCCGCCCCTGACACAGGACGAACACAATGTGTTTCACAATGTGGACCATAATGTTAAATTCGAGCGTTTTCACAGTGTGAAAAACAAATCACACTGTGAACAAATAGTGAGGTACTATCGCCACAGTGTGAAATTGCCTGCTTTTACAGGGTGTAAACAGGTGCGCTCACACTGTGTTTCTCAGCAATTTCACAGTGCGTGTGTGCACAGTGTGTTCACAGTGTGAGTAGGCTTCCACACTTTGAAAACGCCCGAATTTAACATTGTGGCCCACACTGTGAAACATAGTGTGTTCACACTATGATGAGTATGTTCCTTTCGGCAGGGGTATACGTGCCCCCATTCTTCCCTTTTCCTGGCGCTACTCCACTGCGTTCATGTCATCTTCGCATTCCTATGTATAATACATTATGCATTCAAATCAATGTGTATTTTCTTGATGTCATCACGCAACCTATACTTATTACACACGTTGTTAGAATAATTTGATTACAATGCATAACATAATATCAAGAGCTTAATTCCAAAAGGCGCTAAATCCACTTGTTCAACTTTGGAGAAAACAGAGTTCTTTGTCCTACTTTGTACACATGTGTAAGGGAAAATGAAAATGCAACGTTCTTTATGTTGATGTTAATCTGTCATAAAATCTTAATTTAAAGATAGCTACGTGGCCTATATCAATGTGCTAATATCGTTAACTCGATTTGTATGGAAAGTTGACTTAGCGCCTTTTGGAACTAAGCTCTTATTGTGTAATGAAAAGGAATCATGAAGCAACTTGAAATATATACTACAATCCAGCATTTACGTTATGTATACGATATGTCCTTTTATGTAGTTGTTGTGGCACGATCAGATAGGCGCTTGGCTTCCAATATAACGGAAGCCGAGTTCGAACCCTTCAAGTCGATGCCTCGGCATTTATGTCCTTCAGCAAGACATTTCGTTCACATTGCTGCTCCCTACCCAGGAGTATAAATGGGTACCTCGGTTGGGTGTAAATTAGCCTGATGCGCCGAATAGGTTGTTCGGGTCTAGTGGAGAAAGTGCACAACATAATATTTGCGCAGATTTTAAATGTGCCCAGATGACAATGATAATTGTGTGTGCGTTATAAATATAGCTATTACTATTATAGCTCGTTTACGTTATAGTATAACTTTATCCTATATTTATAATATTTAATGAAACTATTTATCACATTGTGCTAACACTGTGCTGCGTGACAACACTGTGTAAACGTGCAAATTAGCAGATCATGGTTCCCACAGTATATTATGTCCACAATTTAATCCACATTGTGAAATTGAGGCAGCGTGTTCATAATTTAATCCGTTTTGTAAAATTAACACAGTATTTACAATTTAATCCACACTGTGAAATGAAAACAGTTTAATGGCAATTGATTTCACAATGTAAAATTAACACAGTGTGTATTATGGGACATCGATGTCATATAGGCCGGTATTTCGAAGTCGTGTCTAAACTTAAACAACTCTATGCTTAGACAGGACTTAGACGCAAGCTCGCGTCTAAGTCCTGACTATGTAGATTTCGTATTCTAAAGTCGTGTTTAATTTCTGACTAACTAAACACTTGTTTTGGTCCCGTCTAAGTTATGTTTAAATTTAGGCGGGCCATTTTTGCGCATGCTACACACTAGTGGACGCGCTGCAGACGCTAAGCAGAATGCGCATGCGCACCCTGAGGAGATAATGCATGGTATCGATTGAATCTATCGCGGATATCGTACCATTTATACAACTGATCAGGGTCGTATAAATCCTTCATTGGTCGGCTAGTGAAAAAGAAAAGGTAAAATGTCTATAACATTCTGGATATTTCAGTATGGAGAATGGAATTTTCAAAATGTCACCATGAAGCCAGGTCAGTTAACATTCTCGAAACAAATGGTAGGGCACCGAGAGAAAATTTCCTGTATTTTTACTTGATATTCTAAAGGGTTCACGGACCATCATTCTCTGCCGCAGGTTCCCGGTCAGCACAGCCCTGGGATGTCCGCAGCCCGTCCGCAGACGTTGAAAAAGCAGCAATTTTTTATTGTTTTTCCTTTTTTGTGCCTTGATTTGATAAGATTTAAAAGCAAACATTTCCGTGAAATGTGACAAATTGTTTTCATTATATTTGTTTCGTAATTTCTTGCATTCTAGGGCAAAATACATGTATATTTGCAATGTTTTGAGCATAATCGCGAGATTCATTATGGGCTAAAACTGGACTTAAACTACCCTTCGCGTTATTCTAAAGTAAAACAGGACTCAATCGGGATAAGACAGAAATAACCGTCTCTTATTATGGGATTTATTTCATATCGGATTTTTTACACTATGCATATTATATGGGATAGTGTAAAAAATCCCATATAAATGTTTTTTAATGATACATCCCGTATGAAGAGACGGTTATTTCCTTCTAAATCGGGACTAGCTAGTCGGGGCTTTGAGTTTAAAAAGCAGAACTTAGTCCCGACTTCAGAGAACCTCAAAATGTAATTTAGTCACGACCTCGTCCTGATCAGGACTTTAGACGGGAGTTTATGTAATCATGAACTAGACACGACTTCAGACTACCGGCCGATTCGTTCAATGGTGGTTATATTTTCATATACCAAACTATCAAATAAAGCATAATGATTACCTAAGCTGGATGGATTGTGCCATTTCCGTAAAGTTCAATTCTCATGGCGATGTAAATATGCCAGGTAACAGGATGCACACGCACGTAGCGGCACACTATCGGTGGGGCGAAGGCGTTCCAAACCACGGTAGCATGATTAGAATTACCTGAAAAGACCACCTATGAAGAGACGGGCCAAAATGGACAGTAATCTTATGGTAAAGTAAATGAAAACCTATTAAACAATTACAGTGATTAAAGGGAGAAAATGTTATTCCTAATCGATTAAACAACTAAGAAGGTCGCTTCAGGGATGCTACCGAAAGAAACCTGCTCTCTGTTTATTCTTATTATCATAATACACACTAGAAAAAAGGGTTGAAATGAGGTGCAAAGTACAACAAAAGGAGTAAGATTAGGCCATGTTGGTGCATTATTGCTAAAGTGCAAAACCCCACCTTCCTTAGTCTTGTCCTATACCATGGTCCTACTGCACGCGTGGTTATCTGTGTTCCTCTATTAATGTACAATTCATAAATCAATCATCAAATTTATCCTCCAACATTACTATGGTTTTATAGTGAAAATGTGCCAACTGTCTTTTCGTATTATCTTGACATTATTTAAATGGGTCTGCAAATTTATATTAATGACAACTACGGTCACAACAAGGCCACCAGCCAATTACATTAAAAGAGAGAGAAAACCGTGTATTTCGTGTTTTAATGCAAAATGGTTGATTTACATCATTGCTCTGTGATTTCTCGTGTGAAATAATAGCTCATTATGCATGGAGGGATTTGAAAAACAGAGAAATTGGAAATAAAGTAGTATGAAAATATTTCTACTTTACACGTAGTTTTGTTACAGCCCCTTTGATTGGTCATTTGCTTGATAAGCTCCCACGCGCGAGTCAAAAAAGATACAAATTCGGCGGAAGGTGCAGACTCGACAAGCATGACAAGGGTGCATAGTATAGGAATACAAATTGCACCGTTTTTGTGCTCGGTGCACTTAGGCTACAGTGCGAAATTACACCCTTCTTAGGCTTTATTCTTTACGTGTTATCTTCTGCGTTCGTCTATTAATTTACCACTCTATGCCAATTATTAACGGTAACTTGTAACATTATGTTATTATAATGGTTTTATAATAAAAAATGATAACAGTGTAAATCTCACGTGTCTCGTTATAGAAGAAACGGAAACCATACATTAAACTCCACACATGGGACAACCATGTACAAATGTCTAGATGTTCTTCATTCATTTGAAATCTTTTCTGGTATTTTTCTATTTTAAGGCACCAAACTGGATGATTGAATATCACAGTATCTTTCCAGATGATAATGTCAGTATATGAATATGATAAGGTATGAGAGAATCACTAGAATTCCAAGTAAGTTTTGAGGATTCGGACAATGTTTCTAAGTCCATTAAAGCTTAACGTGCAAAGTAGTAAGCTTAATTTACAATGGTACATCTTTGCACTTAACTCGCACGTGCAATGTTGCACCATGAAATTGCACCTTGTTCATATGGTGCAACTTTGCACATTTAACTAACATTTCAAAGATGCACCTTAAAGCTGCACTTGTGCTCATCTACCTTTAAGTGCAACGGTGCACCTTTAGTAAAGATGCACTAAATATGCCTCTTCAAAATGCAATACGTTAAGGTTCAACCCCGCATCTTTGCCAAAAGGTGAAATTTTGCACTTATAAAGGTGCTCCCAGTGTGGCGACGGGTTGCACCTATACACTACTCACAACAAGTAAGTACCCCCTAGCATTTTTTCATATATCTCAAAAAGTATTTTACCGATTTTGATCATTCAAACGGTAATGGATGCGCAATTTTATTACACACAATGTGAGTGGTAAATAGTTGCCATATAGCTTTACGTTTTTATCATCAAAAAATGAATTTTCTAAAACAAAGTACAAAAAAAAAAGTTGCACTTTCAGTTTTATTTGGCATAGTGGGTACATTTTGTACACGAGTAAGCTTTTGAAAACTGGTTCCACTGTGAACAATGCAGCAGTAGTACTGAATTACATAACAGATTAGTGAATTAGGCCAACTCCAATAAAGATGAAAACAGGACATGACTTCGGCGATTATAATCCCCAGCAACTTCATATTGAAAGGCCTATTGTTTTATAAAAATGCATGCTTTTGTCACTAAGAACAATGCAGCAGTAGTAGTGGATTGCATAATAAGTTTTAACGGACAATTTATTGGTAGTTAAAACAGTGAGCGGGGGGGGGGGGGGGGGGGGGTCAATGGGGGGCAGGGCTTTCCTCGACGCTGGTCAATACGAGTGCGAACAGGTGCACGGTGACCTCCGCACGCCACCCAGACGCGTGGTATAATCAGGGATACGGGAGTTTGTATAATTGAGGAGTGGAAAATTTGGGGGTATGCAATGGAATGAGGGCTAACCCCAGTCATTCTTGTGGTTGGTGCCGATTGAGCAACACGTGGAAAGAAAATGTTAAAATTATTTCCCACCACCACCCCAATCACCACGAGGAAACTTACGCTGTCGAATGGTGGTGATAACTATTAGTCGTTGTTTTATTTTTGGCCCCATACATTGAATTTATGGTCCAGGTGATTTTTATTTTTATTGTGGGCGTAATGAATAACGCGATATTGGATTGTTTGACGTTTTGTTTTAGAAAAGTATGGTAGAATAATTTGATTGGCTACTGGGGGTAGATGAATGTACTCATATATACTTTTGAGATAAATTGAGAGGATGAAATTATAGAACTTGTATACGATACGAGGGAAAATATTATATGCTGATGTTTTCGTGTAACACATATTAAGGCTGTTTCGTTGCAAAGTCTTATTTGTTCATCTCTTGTTTAACTACGGTAGTTTGAAATCTTTATCTTTGATTGTACTATTTGCACTTCAAACATACTATTGAAAAGACTTTGTCGATCCATTCCAAGACATTCCAACTCATGTCCTTAACCCCTTTTAATCAATCTACCTGCTATGTATTACTATAATGATTCAATGAAACATTCCAGCTCGAGACGACTGTTCATTTGGTTGGCCACCCAATATGAATAGTGCTATTATTCGTTGATACCTTGTTTTTGTTTTATTTGTCTCTCTAAAGTCCAGGCACTCTTATTAAGTGTGGACTTTGAAATGTATAAAATGCTGATGGCCAACTAAAGACCAGCTGTCTCGTTGTAAAGTATAATTATTTGTGTATCTCGCCACCACCTTCGCCCGCTCTCATTCTGTATAATTGTAAACACCAACCTTAATTCTTCGGTATTGTTAGTGAATTAAATTAGTATAATGCATTTTATTTACATGGTCAAATCCTATCTGTATGTATGCTCCCGAAACATCTCTTGTTTCCTTTCAGACATAACATTCTTCACCTCTCTGTTTTCCTCTTTCCCTTTCTCAACTCTATGCAGGCGATCTCCCCTTCTCTTTAGTATTTTTGTTTGTTCCCCCTTCTTTCTCTTCTTCCTTTTGTTGAAATGATGTAGTGCTATTATGCACCGGCGTGAGTCTGTTCGAGAGGCGCAGTGCATTGGAGCGGCGAGCATTGTTTGCGAACAATTGCTCGCCCCCAATGCATTGTGCTTTCCGAACGGATTTACGCCGGTGATACCCAGTATATTGATATTATGTTTAAACGAAACTTGAATCGCTCAATCTCATTCGTCATTATGTATTATGTAACGTTCTTACGTAGTTTGCGGGTGGTGGTCGGGCTCGGCGCATGTGCACATGACTTTGTAAAGATGGATGTCATGTTCTCGTTTCATGCTCCGAATATTTGTATTATGTATACACCAGTAGCTCAGCTTAATTATTTACACTCATGCACTCGCACTTGCACGTGCACACGCACACATGTATACCAATTTCGTTCTCCGGTCATTTTGATTTTCCCTTGATTAATGGAGACGATGGCTGTAAACTTCCCTCGCCCCAAATTATTTGATAATATATTTGATAATTCTTTAAATGAAAGTCAATATTATACACCGTTAGAATTTAATGATATTTTTACTCCCGATAATATTTCTTTATTACATATTAATTCAAGAAGTTTGAATAGAAATTTTGAATATTTTGAAAATCTCCTTTATAGCTTAAAATTTAATTTCTCTGTTATAGGTATAAGTGAGACTTGGTTACACAATAACTCCCCACAATTGTTTAATATACCCAATTATACATTAATAAGGGCTGACCGTCATGGAAGGAGGGGTGGCGGGGTAGCGTTTTATATAGCTGATAATTTAAAATTTAAAATTCGTTATGATATTAAATTTGAGCAGGCAGAAGTATTGTTTATTGAAATTGATAATGATAAATTGAAGAATGTTATTATTGGTTTGATTTATAGACCCCCCAATAGTAATTTTGAATTGTTTTTTGAACATTGTGAAACGTCTTTATATAAATTAGCTGAAGAAAATAAACATGTTTATTTTCTTGGCGATTTTAATATAAACTTTCTTTCTTTACCTCGTAGTAATATTAATTCCGATAGACTCACTCAGTTGATGTATTCATACGGTTTTTGTTCATTTGGGCAATTCCATGGTAACGGAAGGACATTCAGACGCAATTTTCAAAATTGAATCAAATAATTCCAGGATCCTGCTTATGATTCATCATTGTAAATTACATTTCTGAGACTCTTGGTGGGACACCTTTGATTTGCTATTTTTTAATTATTTTTTTTACATTTCGTTAATTAGATATGGACACTAATGAGGCCGGTAACGGAAGGACGCCAAAATGGACATGGATTTTCAAGTTGTTTAGTTATGATCCAATCTCTGTGAAGTTAAGAGGACTATGATGTTATATTGGCTCATAGTCCATTCCCTAATGTTCAAAGAGTATTACAACACTTATTTGAAAAAAAATATGTCTATTGGTATATTATTTACAAGAAGTTAATTGCTTTACTGTTCGGTAACGGAAGGACAGTAACGGAAGGACAGAGTTTTTGATTCATTAAAAATATACTTTAGGGCGCTCAAAATACTGGAATTTTCATCTGAACACATATTGTGATATTCAATCATCCAATTTGGTACCTTAAAACAGAAAAATACTAGAAAGGATTGCAAAAAATGAAGAAAATCTAGAAATAAGCACTGTGTAGTCCCATGTGTGTAGTTTCATGTATGGTGTCTGTTTCTCCTATCAGGAGACGCCTAATATTTTTTTTAATCATGTAAACTGAAAGATATCATTATGTGATCATGATTTATGAACAAACAATCCAGAAAAAATAAACAAGATCAGAAATAATCCTCATTTGATGTTTCCACTTTATGTCCACTTTGGCGTGGAATTGCCCATTTATAAATAAGCCCACTAGGATAAATGTACACTCATCAACACTTATCGATAATATTTTTTCTAACGTATCTATAGATAAAGTAACTGGAGGAATACTATGTTCTGAGGTTTCCGACCATTTGCCAGTATTTGTTGTATGCAAGCATGAAATATCTGTTCGTAAAGCACCCACTAATGTTATGTATCGTAAAGAAACCTCTCATAATATTGAACTTCTTAAACAGAATTTAGCCGTAGAGGATTGGGTAGATGTTTATAATGTAAACGATGTAAATATTGCGTACACAAATTTTAATAATAAATTACAAAGTTATTACGATAGGAATATTCCTTTAGTTAAAAATAAACGTAAAAATAATAAGCCAAATAACGCTTGGATAACAAAAGGTATACTCAAGTCAATACGTACAAGGAATCGCTTGTATAAACTACACTTAAAAAAACCCACAGATATAAATCTAAAAACTTACAAAAAATATCGTAATAAATTAACGAAATTAATTCGATTATCACGTAAGTTACTACTTGGAAGGTCATAAAAGAAGTAATGGGGACAAAAAAGGATTCTTTACCCAAAGATGATCTTTTACTAAACGATAATATAATTGAAGATTCGAATAATTATGCTCACTGTTTTAATTCATTTTTTACTAGTATTGGCCCCCAACTTGCAAATAAAATTGATAGCCCTATAAATATTCATTATACAGACTTTCTTTCTAATCGGATCGAAAAGTCGCTTTTTTTAAGTCCCACTAACTCTAATGAAATTATTAATATTACTAAATTATTAAGTATGTCTAAATCTCAAGGTTGTGATAGAATTAGTACATCACTTTTAAAACAAATTATACACGTTATTGCTGATCCACTTACTTATATTTTTAATCAATCTTTACAACAGGGTGTTTTTCCGGATTTATTTAAAATAGCCAAGGTAAATCCCATTTTTAAAAAAGGTGATTCGCATGAAATTAGTAATTATCGTCCTATTTCTTTGCTTCCTAGTATATCAAAAGTTTTAGAGAAAATTGTTTATAATAGGTTATTTGATTTTTTAAATACTCACAACATATTGAATTCAAATCAATATGGCTTCAGAAAAAATCATTCCACTGACCAAGCTTTAATACAAATTTATGATAAAATTACTAACGCTATGGCGAACAATGAACATGTAATAGGCATATTTTTAGACCTTAGTAAAGCGTTCGATACACTTGATCATAATATTTTACTTTATAAATTGTCGTTTTATGGTATTCGTGGTCAAGCCCTTTCATGGTTTAAAGATTATTTAATAAAAAGAAAACAATACGTTACATTCAATGGCCTTGATTCGGATTTACTCTCTGTTAATTGTGGCGTACCACAAGGCTCAATTTTAGGACCACTTTTATTTCTTTTATATGTTAATGATTTATCTAATACATCTTCCCTATTGTCGTTTGTTCTTTTTGCCGATGACACAAATATTTTTTGCTCTCATAAAAAATTAGAATCTTTGGTAAATGTTTTAAATAATGAATTGTTTAAAGTCTCTAATTGGTTTAAATGTAATAAACTCTCTTTAAATATTAACAAAACTAAATGTATGCACTTTAAACATTATAATTCTCATTTAAAGGATACTGCCCCGATTATTATTGATATTGATAATTTACAAATTGAACAAATAAAGACATTTAAGTTTTTAGGAGTTTTTATTGATGATAATTTAACATGGAATGATCAATTGCATCACGTAATTATGTCCATTTCTAGAAGTGTAGGAATCATCAATAAGTTAACATTTCTTTTGCCACATAAAGCCTTGTTTTTATTGTATAATTCATTAATACTTCCATATTTAGCATAATGTAATATTGTTTGGGCCAATTGTGGTGCAACCAAACTTGACCCTATTCTTTTATTACAAAAAAGAGCTTTGCGTATTTGTACAGGATCAACGTTCCTTGCCCATACAGACCCCTTATTTTTAAAGTTAGAAACGTTAAAAATTACTGACGTGCATATTCTCCAAGTTGCAGTATTTATGTTTAAGTACATAAATAAACAACTTCCAATCTCATTCAATAATTATTTCTGTTATAATAATATAATTCATTCATATCCAACTCGTATTTCCGGGAATTTCCACTTGATTAATCCCAAGTTATTAATTACACATAAATCGATTAGACATCACGGCCCCGATTTATGGAATAATTTACCGAATATAATCAAATCATGCCTGACCCTCTATTCTTTTAGAGCAACATTAAAGCGTCACCTTGTATCACTATACAGAGTCGTAACTCACTAAACATTGTCTCTTATATATAAATGGAAAAATATTTATTTTATTTTTTAGTTAAACCCCAAACTTATTATAACCGGAATTCTATTTGATTGAACTTCCACTTGCACATGCACTTGCACATGCACTTGCACTGCACCCATCTGATCAAAGTCATGCATATATACTACACAAAAGCATTAGTTTGTGTCGCTGATTGTCCCTATGAGGCCGCCATCGATTTCAAGCTTACAGCTCATGATGGCGGTCTCCTGCGTTTATGTGCTTTATTTATTACTTCAAATTGATAATTATTTGTTGTACTTTTCTTTATGTATAATTATCACTTGTAATTATATTGTTAATATTTGAAATACATTTTGTACAATTATGATTATGTATTGTTTTGAAAAAATGCAGAAATAAAACAAACAAACAAACAAACAAACAAAGATGCATTTATTTTGGCTAATTCGCCGTAGATCAGAGTTGTCGATATAAAATGATAATGGATGCAATAGTTTTAATTTGTTCATTTGTGTAATTCAACATCCCAGAGTGTACGCTTGGTTGCCCATTTATGGGGTCCGCAGGTTTTTTTTCATCGACCCATTTTTTCCCTTCTAGGGTTTCGGGCGGTGTTTTTTCGCTCCTGCTTGGATGTTGTTCACCCTCAAAAGACGGTTCCAGAACTATTGGGACGCGATTTTGGATATTGCGTGTTATACCAAGATCACAGTCTTAGGGCGGTAATATGCTATATTAGGCCGCTGTATATAGGCCAACCAGTTTGATAGTATATTTATTATGTTGTATTGAGGCGACTTGAGATGAATGTAGGGATTATTTAGTTAATTATTTTGTGGATTTGGAAATGATAGCGAGACAGGTCACTTAGTTCCGCGAGGATGGATTTGTTTATTGATTTGGGTACCTCCCTGTTATTCTAAGAGAACGATTTATCCAGTCAGTGACATTCTCTTGGGAGCGGAAACAGGGAGATGGATTTTGACTTGTGAGTTCCCTCGCGAAGGCCTTTAATAGGGATCACTGGCTGGGATCAAGGCATGATTGGATAATAATTGTTGGGACCTTGTTCTCGCCTAGCATTATGAATTATATCATTAGATTGGATTACCCTCATCATGGGCCCATATAATTTGTATTTGTTTATCACTAATGTTTGTGATTATTGTATTGATTTATGGATGAACTTACTTTTCACATTCCTTGTAAGGAATGATTATTATAATGGCATTTGTTGCTCAATCGACACAATAAACCACCAAAACGCAATTATTGGCTTTAGTAGTTGTTTGTGAGTTCTCTAGTGTGAAGTAGGGAGTAATAGATTTGTGTGTCGGGAAATCTTCAATAAAGATGTTTACTTGTATACAAAATGTACCCACTATGCCAAATAAAACTGAAAGTGCAACTTTTTTTTGGGTACTTTGTTTTATAAAATTCATTTTTTTATGATGAAAACGTAAAGCTATGACAACCATTTACCACTCACATTGTGCGTAATAAAATTGCGCATCCATTACCGTTTGAATGATCGAAATCGGTGAAATACTTTTTGAGATATATGAAAAAATGCTAGGGGGGGTATGGACAAGTATTATAACTTCGCGCGTATTGAAACTTCGCGCATCATATAAGCGGTACGCAAACATTAGAACACGGACACGGCGACGGAATTTTCTGACGCCAAATGAAAGAGCACACATTACTTACTAATCAACCAACAAATTAGCAAACAAAGATCGATATTTCTTGAGAAAAAACTTACTTTTTGTGTGTTTTTTCGTGTATAAATTATGGACAATAGAAAATCATCAAATTAAATCGAAATCCTTCCCGTAGAACAGACTTGTTGTTATCGAAATGCTGCGTAAAATGCTCCTTTATTCGTCCTTCCTTTCAAATTTACTTTCGGATCGCGCAATCTCCGTAGAATTAAGAAAGCTTGACAACGCGCGCGTGCCAAGATGCTAATACGCGCAAAAGTTTGCATCTTCACACAACCATTGACATGCGTGTTAAAGTTTGCTACACAGGATTGCGTGTTAAGTCAATGGCAGTGTATCAAAGTGTATGGAGCGCGAAGTTTCAAGACTACCGTACTCGGTGGAGAATCTCTTGTTGATATGACATGGTTACGGAATCGGGCCAATAACACATGAATTGTGAGTTTAAATCGAAAATGTTTTACATACATCGAATCCTCAGAATAGAGGGAGTATTTTAATGCTTGTTTCATTGAGATTACAATAATTTTGTTGCTCCTACGACACTTTGAAAAAGTTCGAAATTTTCGTGCGCGAAGTTTCAATACACCTTCATACTTACTTGTTGTGAGTAGTGTATATAGGAGGTGTAAGATCGACCCGTTTTTTTAGTGTGTACTAAATATCATTAACATTATCATTATTATGAACATTGAATTCAGCTTATCAAAATAATGTGAATTCATGATTTACACAAACAAGAAACAAAGCCAATAAACATGAAATACAGCCCTTAAAAAACATTTGAGCGCCATTACAAAGTACAAGGCATTATTTGTTATATGTAACGATGAACATTAAAATAACACTCACATATGGTCCAGGGTTGAGTTCGGAGTTATCTTCCATGCTGTGGGTGACCTTGTAACTCGTCACCCATGCGTAGTGATTCGAATATCCTTGTGTTGCTAAGGCAACGACTTGATATGGAGAGCCAAGATCAATCTGAAAGGAAATGACACGCGATCTGCTGTTAAAAAATAAATTTTGTCGTTATGTTTTACATTAAAATGTTATTGCCTCAAATCCTCAATGTGACTTATCGTTCATAGCAGCGAACATTTCTATTCGTCAAATAGCTGCTGATATAGCACATTGAAGTATTTCACATTGACATTCGCTTTTATTCTATTCTGATTAACTACTAAAACGAAATGTTTGAATATAAATACACGTATCTACCACCAGAAGAAAATAGGCGGCCTAAATTAATTTGACTAGCCTATATTCACGTCAAGAAAATGTTTACCAAAGATATGGAATACATTGAATACAGTTATAGGCCAATGCGTAAACATTTTATATTATAAAATGGGTAATGTAATTTATTTTTTTACTGGCTGCATGCAATATTATCACTATCAACACGATATACACAATATCCACGCTATATATCGTATCGACACTACCGATATCCTAGTGATCGTGTTTACCTCAAGATGGCGATCGGCGCGACTCTTCGGTCTTTTCAAAACAAACTTTACAACGACCGTTCAACTACGGAGACTCTTACAGTGGCGAGCTACAATGACCAGATTTATGAATACCGGTCCAAACAAAGCAATATATTCAATGCACACACACATCAACACCCTAGTAATTGGTGACTCGATGATTCGACACTTCCAAAACGTCTTTCAAAAACGAAGAAAGTAATTTGCAAGACATTATCAGGCGCTAAAATTGAGGGAGTTTTCGAAATGGCGAAATCGCTTGCCCAAACCTACCACGTGAGCGAGGTCATAATTCATGTCGGAACAAACAACGCAGAATTCGGCGACGTCAAACTCATCGAAAAGCAGATCGAGTCCCTCTGCGATCAAATCACGACTGACTGTCCATCGGTTAAAACGATCACCATCAGCTCAATCATCAGACGGCATCCATCCCAGAAGGAGATTATATTACAAGGTGTACGAGATCAACGAGGTCTTCAAGGCTGTGACCGAACGCCGAGGATGGGGATTCGTCGACAACCACGCCATCGACCCATCAACTCATCTAGCCAACGATGGGCTTCATCTCAACGGTCGCGGTTCCGACCTGTTTGCCGACAATTCAGGGGCGTCGATCACGGGGGGGATGGGGGGGATATATCCCCCCCAATATTTGAGGTGGGGGGGGGGGGATGGCCTGTATTATCACCCCCCCCCCCCCCCCAATATTTGGGAGGGTAAAAAAAAAAAAAAAAAAAGTATACTGGCGCATGTAATTGTGGAAGAGGCTACCATAAGCAAAACAAGAAGTGCGATCCGCCCTTTGGTTTTCTGCAAACTTGATTTCATTAATTGTGTTTATCTATAACACGGTAACTCAGAAACAAGTTTATAAAACGTGAAATTGATGCCTTAGGTATGCTCCAGATTGCACAATTTCAAGCCCCAAAATGCAAAAGCTTCCTCCGTCATTGGGTCAACCCCCCCCCCCCCCCCCCTTAGCAAAATAGCACCAAAAAAAATCGCCTCGCCGCTACGCGGCTCGTGGACGATGCTCCGCATCGTCATTGGGTCAAACCCCCCCCTTAGCAAAATAGCACCCAAAAAAATCGCCTCGCCGCTTCGCGGCTCGTGGACGATGCTCCGCATCGTCATTGGGTCAAACCCCCTGATCATCCCCCCAACCATAAGAAGAAATCGACGCCCTTGGCCGACATTCTCTCGGCTCACATCAACCACACCCAGATGATTCCGGCATCCAGTCATCTTGTATGAAACTATCACCAGCCCAGCGCACTCTCCACTCTACGGACCGCAGGCTGTATTCAGAGGTGGCTGCACAAAGGCCACCTCCTGACACCAATACCCCCGCCTGTAATTGGCCAAAAGTTCCAAGTGGGGGTGTGTCCTCTCGGTTTAACTACACTCCGCGTCACGCAGTCAGTTCTTTTAAAGGGATAGTCGAGTTTTGGTAGAGAGGGCGCTACACAAAATATTTTTTTGTGAGATAATGAAAAACTGAGTGTCAAATTTGAAAGAGCATACAATTTTAATGGCAGAATAAACTTTATTTGATCAAAATCGGTTCAGAAACGGATGAAATATCCAGAAAACATAACCATTTGTAATAAATGTGGGGCCCCACAAGTATTCGATAATTTTGAACCAGCCGTTAAAATTCGTTTTAAAATGCTTCCACTTTTCAAAAAAATTCAAAAGAGGTTTTTAGATAGTTGTTGATTATCTCTCTATCACTATTTCAACAAAACATCACATGCACAATATTTTAATTAAAATGGTTTAAACAAACGCATTTGTTTAAGCGTCCTCTTTAGTTTAAACAGCTCTTTTTGAATGATAGCAGGCTTTTTACTTAGTCGTTTGTAATGTTTGTATTTCTGTTGAGCATTGTGGAGTTATAATTATTAGTTTGTAATGTAATGGTGCAGGTTTTGGTTACTACAATTCAGTTTGACTAAAACTGTACTCTCTCTATACAACACTCAACTATCCCTTTAAAGGGGTATTCCGCCCCCATAATAATATTTAGCTCCATTAGAATGCTAGTACAATGTATCTTATCACAAATGACTATACACTTTGAATTTTTCTAGGACGAAAGGGAAGAACTATTTTAGCATTCCGACTACATTGGAGGTTCGGAAAAGATGTGCAGAATGGCTAGCTGCGCTCAGATCGGAGAAATTTAAAGGTAGTTCAGATTCGTCAAATGAGATGCGCGGCGCCATCTTGCATACGCGTTGCGCACGGTGCGTAATGCACGTTAGCTCAGTTTCATACGGTGCGCGCAAACTAGCCCAGTTCAAAATGGCGACCCGCTATGTAGCATCCCCACGCTTGATGCCCTTTAAAGGGCCCACAAATATGACAGAAATAATGTCGTTTGTTTAGATCGCTTCACCCCGTATTGTTTCCAACCACACTTGCGAGAACTGCTCATACGAAGGATCGAGTCCATAAACTTTGCAAATGAACATAGCAATCGGAAGATAAGAGTTAGACTTGTTTAGGCAAGTTGTAATGTCTGATGAAGATAGTACCGTATACGTATATATAATCATAATTTTAAAAAATGAAAACAAATACAATCATGCGTGTT
>JBAMJV010007509.1:0-143069 GCA_037951105.1 Echinarachnius parma
GCTACGAGGCCGAGGACGAGTCCGAGTCACGGCATTACGAGGCCAAGGCCGAGGCCGAGGCCTGGCAAAGTCGGCCTCGAGGCCGAGGCCGGCCTCGAGACCTCCAAGACTGGTAGATAGAGATAGTACTGTAACACTGCACACATGTACATTAACATTTATTTTCTTAACCTATCAAGAAGATAAAAAGTTATATGAAGTGTACAAAGAGAAAGAGCATAAATTTCTTAATTTCTTTAGCCCTATTTTGTTACTCTACCTGCTTTCATTATTTGTAATGATTTTTATAATTTCTATAATTTCTGAAAATCCTTAACGGCAACACATTGTCATATTTTCAGAAACAGATTTATGCATTCAAATCAGCAACTTTGCGGCAAAGTTACTTCATATTTGTCTTAAATTTTAATAAATACATATTTCCCACTTTTTGATGTCAATTAAAGGTAGAAAATAATTAGGAGTTGCCAATTTTTTGGCAGAAAAAAATGATCAATTTTGCCTTGAAATATCTCTCGTCCTTGATTTAACCCATCAAGGAAGATTTCCCATGATTGTGGTTTGGTAGTCCTAAATTTGAGCAAGAATATAACAAGTTATAAGGAGAAAGAGTATCTTTATTATTTGAGCCCTATTTTGTTACTGAACCTGCTTTGATTATGTTTGTATTAAATGTTTATTAGTGCGTAGATCACTATAATGTTGGAAAATCCGTAAATTGGCAATGTATTGTCACATTTTCCAATCAGATTTTGCTGTTCAAATTGGCAACTTCACGGCAAACCAGTTAATGTTTTTCTTAAATGTTATTAAACTAAATATTTTCCACATATTCTTATGTCGTTACAAAAAATTAGGAGTTGCCAATTGGATAAGGGAAGTAATGATCAATTTTGCCTTGAACTAGCTCTCATCCTAGATGGGTTAAAGGGATCTAGTAACTCTTTCTGAACTGACCAAACTCAGTAACTCTCATGGTCCTTCCATACCTGATGGTTTCCTATTACCAAGGAGGTACCTCCTTGCTAAATAAGTAGCTGGCCTGGGGCCTCTAAAAATAAACTTTGGGCCACCAAAATTCATTGATGCTAAATTCCACTGACCTGAATGGGCAAACAAATATAACAGAAAGTGTTAGTGTCCATTCTTTACTTGGGGCCACTTATATACAGGTTTCAGGCCACTAACATTAAAAAAATAACTTCTTTTTTTTTTACTTGTCTAACTAAGCCACAAGGCAAACAAAATCTATAATTTCTAGCATGATATACCTTGCTTTAGTACAGTTAGAGGGGCAGTGCTAGTGTGTAAATTATCAGGATCGTGAGCCAGTCACCTTGATTATAAATAAGTTTCCAACAGAGGGCAGCCTCTAAATTTCTGTTATTAGGCACATTGGATGTTGCTTTAAAACGCAAAGTACCAATATTTGATATTTAGGGGGAACACCATGCAAAGAACAACACATGGTTATATGTTTTGGTACCATTGTTTGATATTGAGGAGATGTCCAACACTTTGCAAAGGGTTGTCATTCATAATCAATGCAATTAATCAATGCAATTAATCACCGAAACTCACGGAACCAAAAGGGCTGATGGTTCTGTAAGCACCAAAAAGTGCGCCAATTGAATACCCGCATGGATTTGGAGACAATTGAAGCACGGTAGATGCGTACGTCCTAATCCTAGACAGGTCAAATATATATATATATCAGGGGGGGATCTAGCTTTTTGCTAAGGGGGGGGGGGGGGGTTTCGTCCACGAGCCGCGAAGCGGCAATTTTTTTTTGCTATTTTGAACCCCCATAAGTGATTTTTTTTTAAACTTTTTTTCCACTTTTTTCACTGATACATTTTCACTCGGCAGCCCAAGGGGGGGGGGGGGGGGTTAAACCCCCTAAAACCCCCCTGGATCCGCCACTGTATATTCAGTTTATTGATTCATAAAATACAAAACAAGGCAGTTGATTTGTTTTTTTTACAATAAAATTATAATACATAGTAGGAAGGATATAACTAATAATAATAATAATAATGTTTGCGATTTATATAGCGCCTAACATAATTGATATCAGAGAGGATATAGAGGAACAATGGACTAGTCTTTGTCTGCAGACCCATGAACAATACACTATAGTATCGTAATGGGTTTTCAAATTATATAATTTGTCTGGAAACCAATTTTTCTGAAGTTGTTGGTGGAATGGACTATTAAAACAATTACATTTCATTTAAAAGAATATTATTTTTGGGTGGTGGTTCCCTTTGAATAGATGTCCAACATCTTGAAAATGTTTGGGTTATATTAAACCCATTCAGGACTGGTCTCTAAAATACTTGGGCTAGGGTCTACGGAGAATACATGTTATAGCAGAAACAATCAGTCTTGAATGGGTCAATGAGTTTACAATAGTTTACAATTATTGTTGTTGTTGTTGTTGGTGGTGGTGGTGGTGGTGGTGGTGGTGGTGGTGGTGGTGGTGGTGGTGGTGGTGGTGGTGGTGGTGGTGGTGGTGGTGGTGGTGGTGGTGGTGGTGGTGGTGGTGGTGGTGGTGGTGGTGGTGGTGGTGGTGGTGGGGGTGGTGGTGGTGGTGGTGGTGGGGGTGGTGGTGGGGGTGGTGGTAGGGGTGGTGGTAGGGGTGGTGGTGGTGGTAGTGGTGGTGGTGGTGGTGGGATGGTGATGGTGGTGTTGTTGGTGGTGGTGATGTTGTTGTTGTTGGTGGTGGTGGTGGTGGTGGTGGTGGTGGGTGGTGGTGGTGGTGGTTGGTGGTGGTGGTGGTATTAATTGTACAATAATCTCTTAGCACTTTACACTATTAGTATTATTGCCCAAAGCATAAGATACAATACCATGTTGTTTCAAGGGAATTAAAATCATTCAGTCATAAAGGCTACATACACCGGTTTTGAACTTGGCCTCAGGATCTCTCCATCTGAAATTTAAGTGTGCTCTCTATGATCTATCCTACCTTGCCACAGCCTACCAGGTTCAGGTGCAAATGTTCATATTTATAGCCACAGCCAACACAGTGAACACGTCCACACAACATGTATTTATGATCATGATGATGATATTGAGCTGAAAAGAAAACAAATTGTGGTCTTGTGGATACAGTAGTCAGTTACAAACTTACAGGTTTACATGTGTTTACATACCCTTTACAGTGTTGTCCCAGTGTTGTTAGCCTCGTCCCGACTCAATCATGGTCTCATGCAATGGAAATGTCATAGATTATGGAAATGGCATGACAAATGCCCAACTATAATTATATGCACTCACCCAGTAAATGCTCAGACAAACCGATCAGCTGATCGGCTGATCCTAAATCTGTCAGACACGCATGACTAAGTCTGGAGCTAGACGATGTTGGTCGCGATCGCGATGAACTTTCAAGTCAACTGTTGAACTGATGGATTATATGAAGTACTGGTATGGCACATCGATATACTAGATCGGTGGTATGGCATTGCAGTCACACTAGGCGAAGTCGACGTTGTTATTAGTTATTACGATCGTAATTTAGCGTCAGGTACTTCCTTGTACACTATACAAATGCGGGTGGAAAATACTAGTAGTCGTCAGTACATGACAAGCTCCGCCACGCCATACAGCCGCGGGGGTTTCTTCGGCGTAGAAAAACAGGTGGAGCGGTGCTGCTCAGCCATCGATATATAGATCGGTGTGCTCAGCTAGCTGGGACAGAGCGTCTGTACCGACCCCGACCGTGGTGGTATATTATAGAGGGGGTAGAGCTAAATATAGATCCCACGATTGTGCACGTGCCATATCGAAACGGGATCGAAACCGGAAAGGACAATGTTCGTCGATCGCGGGGGGGGGGGGGGGGGGGGATCCCCCCCCCCCATAACAAATTATTTTCGAACAAAAACATTCGAATGAAGGGATATTGCTCCGAAAGTTTCCCGAGGCTGGGTCCCGGCTAGTCCGAAAAGATCAGCCAATGTTTCGAGGGTTCTTTGACGATTTTTGTTTGATCACCTGCTCTTTACGTGTGTGATGGAGGGGCTTGCATGACGTCATAATATTAAAGGACCCCTCGAGAACGAGATGAATTTTTCTGTCTAGGTCCCGACTAACCTAACCAGGCACCGTGCGAACACCGCTGATAGTTGGGTCCCGGTAGGTATACAGGGTATACTCCCGATGTGGGCCTGTCCCTTGACCAATCCCAATATAGTCACCTTTTCCTCCACATCTGGACAATAAACAGCTAAAAACAAAAGCTTATTGCAGGGGTCTGCCTGGGCCTGGACTCACCGGCAGCCTATAGCGGGCCCCCCGGGCTCCCAATGGCAAGAAGAGATCGACTTCTAAGGGAATTAGGACCTTGTATAGCCAAGGAGCGAAATTAACACACAATTTTCAATCAATATAATTACTAGTTTCATAGCATAATTGCTACCGTCCAGGATCAAAGTAAAGTAGAGAGCAGGAGGCATGTTAAGCACCCCTTCTCCGAGTCATTAAAGGGGACCACCAGGCAAAGAACAACACATTATTATATGTTTTGGTACCGTTTTGTGATATCAAATAGATACCCAACATTTTGCAAAGGGTTGTGTAATTCATAAACAAAGCAATTAATTTCCACCACTTACGGAACCACTACTATTTCCTGGTTCCATACGGGCCAACCATTTGCGAGTGCGCCAATGCTATTCACGCGTACGTTTGTAGACAATAGATTCCCGGGCGATTCGCTCGCTCTGCACACATTAGTCTTCGCAATTCAGACCGCATGAACGCATACTTTCGAATGGTGATGCGTTTTCCAATTATATATTTTTTTCTGGAAACATATTTTTGTGAACTTGTTGATGGAATGGAATACTAAAGATGTTACCTTTCTTTAATAAGAATATTATTTTTGGGTGGTGGTACCCTTTAACGATATATTGATTTACCGCATTTCCACGATCATACTCAAAAGGAAGCACAGAACGTTGGGGTCCCGTTGGGGTATACAAAGTATACAATATTTTAGTTTCATATACAACTTATTTTAGCTGCACGGTGGGCCGATATGGGGTACTGACTGTACCCCTGAGCCCGCCCCTGAGGCGGTATTCAATTCGATACTTAAAGGGTACCACCACCCAAAAATAATATTCTTATTAAAGAAAGGTAACATCTTTAGTATTCCATTCCATCAACAAGTTCACAAAAATATGTTGTTTCCAGAAAAAAAATATATAATTGGAAATCCCATCACCATTCTAAGGCATGCGTTCAAAAATATATATTTACGAGAGAAGGATCACGCGAAGTGATGCAACTTTTTTGTATTATTCAAACCGTAAAAGGCAATACAAAACATTTGCTAATTGTTATTAATTTTGTTTATTTTGTTTTATTTGCTCATTTGAATTAATTTAATTATTTTCTTGTCAGTATCCCATGTATATGATCATTATTATCGATATCTAATTGCCCTCCAGGCTCAGAAATTCCCTCTATATAATCATGATAGTTATCAAAGGAAAACCAAACGCTCGCATTTTTCTTACTGTTCTTGTCCACTTTTTGTCGTATATTTCCTCTTGGGTATGCAATCGAAATAATTATAGCAGAGTTTGGAGCAGTTAAAGAAGTTATTTAATTCATAATGACAAAAATGCCTCTTTGAGGGTTTTGTCCAAATCCTAAAAATCCAATTGGAATTTTAGCGGTTCCCTCATACCGTGTTTTATTCATATTTCATAACTAAATATTACAAGCATGTTGGGTCATGTTTCGGTTTTTCAAATTTCCATTTCGTTCAAAAGATATACAAAATTACGATTGAAGTGTTCGGATATGAAATTATCTACGGGACCTTTTCAGCCGTGTACAAAGTATTAAGTGCAATGAATAAGTGAATATCACTTTGCATTTTCGCTCATTTCTTGGCCAAATAACATCCAATTAACTTCAAAACGTTCACACATTACTTTCGGGACATAATTATCAGATCACACTAATACACATTTTATTAACCACGCATCACTTTTCGCACTTATCAACAAAGTTACTAGATACCTTTAAAATAAGTGGATTTTAAGTTGCTCTTTTAGATGTTGGGGTTGGAATGGGAACGAATTTCGAATTTCGAGTTCCAGAAAGCCGGGGCCAATAAAAGAAAATGAGCGTTCACCGTATACGTGTATATAGTTTTGTTTTTGTTTTTGTGGGAGTACATGAAGAAATTGTTGGTAGATGATCTGAGGGATCTTCATCAATAAGGTACACTTCCGTGGTCACCTCCGCTCCTATATTATAGTCACCCATCGATTTATCAAATTGATCACATCCTCTCACCTCTCTTCCATCGATATAATTGTTATGCCTCCCATGCAGGCTCCCATTGTATAATTGCTCCATCGATATAGCCATAGAGTTGTGCTCTATGGTGTCTAAAATTGACATGATACATGATAGAGGGCGACATTGATTATTCGTCGGACGGGAAGTAATGTAAAATGAAAATGAAACAATCCTAACATTAAAAAAGGACGACCTGTAGGCCTATTTCGTTCCGGGTGTTTGTTATTAACTGGTTTGTCTACAATTGCCATCGTAGGAAAATGATACATGTATATGCCATATATGGTGCACATGGGCGTTGCCGTATGGAGCACATATTTCACCGGGGGGGGGGGGGGGGGGGCTGATGGCCCTTCCCATTTTTCACCTGACAAGCAACAACAACAAAAAAAAAGGGTCTTCGCCTCTTTGATGCCCCAAAATTATGTTTGGGATGGTTAAATCCGAAAATACCATGATTTTCTGTAATATGGGACGAGTTTTGCCCGAAAATGACGTTGTTTTGCTTTAAAATGTCATGAGTTTGCCCAAACGTGTAACATGGCTTTATTTTGCCCGAATATGTCATCGATTTCCCCGAATATGACATAGTTTTGCCCAAATATTGATTTGCCCAAATGGGACATGGTTTTTGTCCAATATCATAACACGTTTTAGCCCGAAAGCGCCTATGATGGTGCTTGCATACCTACTTTATTAGGATGGATACTCAATGGATGGATGATCAATCGTTATTTGGGGAAGATGTATATCTGCATGGTGTACTTATATCGTTTGATACAATGTATATAATGCGACTTTTAATATTTCAAGAAGATGAATGCTTTGACATGAATTGACGTTGGTATCAATTTGTAATAATTTAGAATTAGCAGTACATGCATATTATTGATACAGAAGCAACTCATCTTCGATCTATAGCCTACTAGGCAAAACTAAAACTACTAGTACAATTAATTGATAGGACTTGCAATGTGTTGATGCAATTCACTTAGACATTGTATTACCTTGCCCTGATTAGTAATTTGCTTCTGATCTTTTTGCACATTCTTGCCATTAATACAAGTTTTCAAATGTTCATATGAATGTATTATGTAACTCTTATGTCTTAATGTATCCATCTCTCCTATTGCCTTTCTGCTTTTCCCTCCTATTCTCTTTCTCATCTTCTCTTCTTTTGCCCTTTTCCCTTTCCCTATCCTTGCTTTCCGTATCTCGTTCTCCACTCACTTGCCCTTTCTTGATTGTTAATGATTGTTTATAATCGTGTTCTATCGATGTATGTTAATGCTTTTTAAATGTTGATGTTTAAAAAAATTGTTTTCTTATGTATTGATTAATTGTTTTGAATTGTGATTTTTGTGAACCCGAGACAAGTTTCCATTGTGTTGGACGGATAAAATAACATTGAAATATTGAAATATTTATGTACAAGGCTTCCCTGGTGGCCTCCTCAAGTCGGTAGGAAAGACCGTACGGGTCATATCATAAGAATTCGAGATTTCCTTTTTCCCTGCCAGGCCGGCAGCTTGGGGAGGCTCACCAGGGGTGTTTTTTTTTTTTTTTACTTGTAATTCACTGTTCAATTTGTATTTTTTACAGAATTGTACTCTGTATGAAATGCCGAATAAATATTAATAATAATGATTATTTATATTTATATCAATTAATTGAAGAAGCTGCTATACATTAATATCATTAATTCAAACATATAGAGAAACTGACCAGAAATATATTGTGAAGGCAAAGAAAATGGGATTCCAACGGGAATCCCGTTGGAATCCCCGTTGGAATTCCAAGGTTCAAGGTTTCAAGGTTTCATTTTATTTCTTCCTTTCACATTTGAACATGGCATAATACAACAAAACAACATGAGAACAATTTTGTTTAAAGCGTCACATTCAATCAATATGCAATCTAAAAAACAAACACAAATGATGAAATAAAGAGGAGACCTTAGAGAAGCTAAGCTTGTAAAAGAAAGGTCCCCCAAAATAAAATACATAAATGATTCACTTTTTTTGTTTAAGTTTCAAAGTATCTAAACTATGAACGATTAAACATTGGAAAAATATTTACAAAAGGGATAGCTTGAATATTGAAAAGGAGAGGAGGTAGGATGGAGAAGGAAAAGAGCAATATGGAACAAGACATACAAACAGACAGAGAAAAGCAGAGAAAGAAGAAAAATAGGAGAGAGAGAGAGAATGTGGTCAGCAAAACATCTACAACATTATTTTTACTGAACATACGAATAAAAAAACACAAAAAAAACAAGAAACAATGCATGTTATCAATAAAAAAAATTAAGAATAAATGATTACTTAATATAATTTCTAGTGATATCACTTTTACGTTAATTTTCGACATAGTTACTCATGCAATAAATGTAATTTCAATTTGCGTTTAAAAACAAAGACACTGACAGAACTAGTTAGGTCCTACATCAATAGGAAGTGAGTTCCAAAACTTAGGACCAGTACAAGCCAGCGTATTCAGAGCAAAAGCAGTTCTTACGCGTGGAATATGAAGTGCAGTTGCCTGCCTTGTATTATAGCTATGAATTTGATTATTCTTTCTAAATATTTGTACTAGCGCATTTGGGAGAGTACCATTTTCAAAACCATTACATAATTGCGCCTAACTGTAAAAAGTAAATATCTTCAACCTTCAATATCTTATTACTATAGAACAAAACAATAGTATGATCACGATAATTCACATTAAAACAACTCTAACCACCCTTTTTTGGGCAACAAATATTTTTTCTAACTGTGTTTTCAATGACTTCCCCCATGCCAGCACTCCATAATTGAGAGAATATAAAATAAACAACATTTATTGTGGGACAAAAGAACTCAGTTTATAAATTACACCAGTATTTCTAGACACAACTTTACAAATATTACTACAATGAGATGCCCAAGACAGCTTCCCATCAATATGTAGCCCAAGAAACTTGGTGGAAGTTACTCTCACAACATTAACATCATCAAAAAGTACATCTCCGGGTAAATCTTTTAAGGAGTTGCTAAAAAACCGGTAAAAAACATATAATTTGTCTTTTGAAAGTTCAAAGACAATTTATTTGCATGAATCCACAAGATAACTTTCTTTAATTCATTATTAACTGTATCTAGTAAAACTGCAGGGTTTTTATGAGAAAAAAATACACTTGAATCATCTGCAAAAAATATGAAAGATAGGACGTCAGATAAAAGATAAAAATATATAATATAAATTCCCGTTGGAATCCCATTTTCTTTGCCTTCTTTTAATCACATATCATGACACATTTCATGTCTTTACTAATTCTAGGGAGCACATAAACTGGTCCAGTTGAAGGGAGGAAAAGAATCAGAAATTAGGTCATATGATAATGCCGCGCATTAGGTGCTCTACGTCAAAAGTATATCACGACGAACCATTAAAATTAAAAGCCGGTCAAAGGTCAAAGTTATTTCCTACTCGATCCGATCCACTGACCGCGCATGTACCACATGCCCTGCATGCACCGTACACGCCGTACTGGTCAGTTTCGGGAAATTTCCTATTGAATTATTACGTTACACGCGCGGTATGTATGCCGCGCCGGTACGGTACCCCTACAAAGTCTGCAATCAATGAATTACGAAACATAGCTGTTATCATAGTTGGTTTTTGTCGTGTTTATATACATATGGAACAAGCAATATATGGACATTTGAAACAGTGATAAGTGCAACTTTGGTGACCTGAATGGGAAATTACATTTTGGTCTTTGACTCTTTGGATAGATTTTCTGTGGACGTTCGCATCGCACCGCCAGCAACATTGCAGCGACATAAGTGCTCGAGCGGAACTTATCAGTTCACCCGGCCGGGAGTTTCGGCGTAGCATTGTCATACGAATGGAGATGAGCAGAAGCTGCAGCTGCGCTGCCAAATCCAATCGCAATCCAACAAGACGAGGAACCGAGAGACGAGAGTCTGATATGTGAAATGTTGAAATAGGGTGATGTAACATAAGATTAAGATGAGAGGAGAATAACGGAAGTAATGATTAGACTATAGTACATTCCATACAGTTTGACTCTAGATGCTGATTAATTACATGAAACAAGGCAGTTTGTTGTGTGTGTGTTTCGATTGTCAACATTGACATGATTGACATTGTCAATGTCATTGATTTTACGAGATTCATAATCCTCATATTGAGTATAGAGAGAGTATAGACGTATATATGTAACCTGTTTGAGTTGCTTGATGATAGATTAATAATATCGACACTGTGTTTTAGACTGAGATAGCGACTTTAAGCGAGAGACTTCCGAAAGAAACATGGCCGGGATTTGTCGCCTCTTTACGCGGCAATCTCTTGCAACCTCACAGACAGGTTTTGCAATTGCATCTCTTCGAGGGGATGGTGCATCAGGTTTGTTTGTTATCTTAATTCTTATAATTTTGTATTGATTATTCTTATTCTTATGTTTTTCCCCTTACAAAAGTGTGGGGGAAAAATGTGTCACCACTCTGTTACCGAACTAGTGTCACTGGCCTGGGTCTACTGTTATCTCAAGTTCCAGGATACAGATTACATATTTTGGGCTTAAAAAGTAAATGGGGACAACCCATCACAACAGTATAGGATATATCTTCAAAGTTTGGCATGATAAAAATGAATTACAGGCATTACCACAAATATTTATATATAAGACTAGAATTAGAAAGTACAATATTTGAGGAACTGCCAAAAAATCTGTCTTCACAGTCTTGAAGTTTGTGATGATTGATGAAAATGTTCTTAAATCACATTCATGAATTACATTTTCTTTGTTGCCATAATCTACCCGAGTATAATATATTGTGACATAATTTTGTCCCTTATGTAATAAACTTATTCTAGTTGATAATCAGTTCCATCACTTCCATGTATGACTAGTATATTAACTTCAATGTTTTTTCCCCTCAGGATTGATTCTCCATGCGAGGATAGGCTGTTACCAGAATCATGTGACCACTAGAGAGCTTGAGGGAGCTGGACACTTACATCGCTGCCATAGGTAAGACACAATCTCCCTGTCTTGAACCCGTTCAGGACTGACTGATTTTGCTACAGCATGCAATCTCCATAGGCCCAAGCCCGAGTATTTTCGGGGCCAGTCCTGAATGGGTTAATAGCCTTTTGACAAGGCCTCTCGTCTAAATGGCTGGAATCATATAAATGACGAGGCAAGGGCAACTATCACACAAACAGTGGTAGCAGCAAGGCCTTCTCGCATCTTTTGTTATGCAGGGCTCAGTCAACACTAGTACTTGCCCAATGGCCTGGGACCAGTAAAAATTGATACCGCCAGTAACATTTCATTTAAGTCAAATGTTAAGGCCTGATCAGACAACCAGATTTTCAAACTGACATAAATAAGAAAATCTTGTATTCTTCCATGTCAAGCCTCATCCCTAATTGCAGTTTTGACTTATGAGTGTCAGAATTTGATTTAAATAATATATACAAATTAAATGTAATATTGGGGCTAGTAAATTGCCACTAGGAACACAAGTTTGTGTGGAGCCTTGTTCAAGACATTTGAAATTGAGCCAACCCTTGTTCAATTTGTTAAGAATTACTTTTGTACAAATTCTATAGCCTAGGGCATTTGCAGAATTGGAGTTTCAATTTTCCTTTGTCTTTTCCCCCAACTCCCCATCCACTGTGCTTCCATCCAAATAAAAGTTTGTTAATAACTTTTGATATGATTTCCCACTGTTCACAATCTATGAATAAGCCCCCGTAAATTTGCATAGAGTTCAATGCAAAACAAACTTTGAAGTGTTATTTTCATGCAGGCAAACTTGAAATGTACCCCCCCCCCCCCCCCCCCCCTCCACAATTATATTTTTAATTCATCTTTTTCCTTGTTCCTTAACATCCTCTCTCCAGGCACTCTTCCAGTTATTCATCAAAGTTTGGGAACAGGAGTAATTTATTACCAGGCTTCAATTCATCATCAGCTGGCATCAGAAGCAGTACTTCACCATTCCACTCCTTGGACTCAAGATTGTTCCTCCGAGGAACAAGTTCGGACTTGATACTAAGCGGTCCCATCCATTTAGAACCTTGTCAATTATACGCACGCACGATCCCTGGCAGTATACGAGGCTTCCATGGCTCGGCGAGGATGTTTGACCTGGCCGAGCCAGAGTCGAAGGTCGAGAAAACTGTCAAGGCCCTGAAGGACAAGAAGAAGGAAAAGGAGAAGGAAAAAGAGAAAGAAAAGGATGGGGAAGAGACACCAGTTTTGAAAGTAGCAGAGCCATCTCCGCCGGAGGTTGTCGCCATCCCCAAAAAGTCCATCACAACCAGGATCAAAGATGAGGTGATGCATTATGTTAACGGCTTCCGCCTTTTCTGGATTGACATCAAGATTGCAACACGTCATCTCTGGAGCGTGTTGAATGGCGGATCATTGTCACGTAGGGAGTACAGACAGGTGAGATAATTTGATTTGATTCATTTTATTTTATTTTCAACATAGTCACATGGTACAAAGTAATTATCAAAATAATACAGAAAAAATACACTTCGTGTATATAGTAAAACATGTGTAATGAACAAAATTGAAACATAATAACAATTGCATTAATACTGGAAGCTACACATAATAAAATTATTTTCAAATGGTGTATTTTAACATAATGTGATATGTACGGGACCATCATTATAAGCAGTGCTTGAGAGATATGATGGTCCCTGAAAAAAGTTATACAACGTTACAAACTATATAAAAAAAAAAAGTACAAAAAAAAAAAAAAAATGAAAGATGAATGAGATGATGGGTGCGGATGAGAATGAAGGTGATGTGGGTAGATGGATGGTGTGTATGCAGTAGCAGCCGGTTGGGATATAACAAGCCAAACATATTCTTTATAAAATATTATACATTTGTTTTTACTGTTATCACAAAATGCAGTGCTTGCTAGAAATTAACTTCTTTCTCTTGGTAGGCTGTATTTGAAAATGTATTTGCTTAAATATATTTTCATAAGATGGAAACTGAAGGGGAAAAAATTGAAGAAAACCAAACAAGATTTTAATGACTAACACTTATATTTGATTATGGTAAAAGTTAGAAATGTATCTAATAGTAGTAATTACTGCCTACTTTCATGGTAGTCAGTTGACTTCTACATGCAGGTAATAATAAGGATTCAAGCAAACTGATAGCTTGCCACTCTAGATGAATAACAAGTTTTAGATGTGTTGATATTAGCCTTTTACTCACATTTTCCAGAGACCCTTGCCTGTTTTTAAAATTTTTAAAAACCCTGAATGGGTTAGTTTATTAAACTAACTAAATTATGTATGATTCTATTGTTACAGTTCACCCGCACTGCATCCGACCTGTTCCGTCTCGTGCCGTTCTCCGTCTTCATCATCGTTCCCTTCATGGAGTTCCTGCTGCCTGTGGCCCTCAAGCTCTTCCCAAACATGCTCCCTAGCCACTTTGAGACCAGCTCAAAAAAGGTACATTTAGAAGTTTATCGACCTTTTTGTATGGTATATATAGTTTTTAAATTTAATGTATAGATTGCATCAATTGTTATCTCCACCATTATTGTCATTAACAGATGATAATGATAAGCACCAGTTGCCAGAGCTCTCTATTATTGTATCATCACTTTGATGACCATCATTGTCATCTTCTTCGTCGTACTTGTCATCATCATTATTGGATCAAAGAATGTTATTTTTGCACAATCAACTTAATATTTTAGACTTGACGTTTAGAACATCTTCTATATATTCTTACTCAAGGATCAGTATTATTGACATCATCTTCACACAAGTATCGTTAATATCATCACCATCATTGTCATCACCATAATCACCATCACCTTCATAACCATTACAAACATCATTATCATCATCCATCATCATCATCATCATCATCATCATCATCATCATCATCATCATCATCATCATCATCATCATCATCATGAATATCATGGTCATGATCATACATGTAACCTATGTTACTGCCATCACCGTAATTTAACTTTGATTGTCATATATTTTGAAAAATTTCAAATATTTGCGCAATGCTTTTTGGATTTGAATGCAAAATGAAACGCAATAAACTAAGCTGAAGTACAATTGGCATTGTTGATCAATCACAGTCATTAATATGAATGCTCACTTCAATCTCCATTTGTATTCAAATGAACAGGAGGAGAGGCTGAAGAAGGAACTCAAACTGAAGCTAGAGATGGCCAAGTTCTTGCAGGACACAATCGAGGAGACAGCTCTACAATCCAAGAAATCTTCATCATCAGATAGTGCCGGCAAGTTTGCCAGCTTTATGGATAAGGTACAGTCAATTGCAATTTTATTGCTCAAGACTGTCAAAGAGATTATGACAAACAATTTGCCTTTCTTACAAAAAAAAAGGTTAAATTTACATGCAGTCTGCTTTTGGATGCAAAATACCGGTCTATTGGTCAGTCTTTCTTTGCTGGTGGTTGCCAACATGCATAGTGGTGGTTGCCAACATGCATAGGATTGATTGTATTGTGGTATATTTCAGAGCTCTTATAATGTAACTGGCCACTTTAAGATGAACATGTTTCAATATGAGTTGGTGATACATGTATTTCAATAAATGATTGTAGAATGAATAATGTTCTTCAATATTTATTGAGGAGTAGGAAAACATAAATATAAAATTATCTTTTCTTTTATGATATATGCAGATGAGGGTGTTTATTTTGTTAAAGTTATATACAAATGAAAATAAGAGAAATTTTTATTTTCCCCATGATGTAGGTAGATAGATAGATAGATGTTTTATATGGTCTTTAAACATACAAGATGTGACAAAGAAATGTGTCTTCCATTGGCAAAAGAAAAGAACAATAACAACTATGTACTTCATTTGTATTATACAAAAATAAACAATCTCATTTAGGCATGAACACTTGCATGCCAAGTTGCCAACATAACACAAAAATTAATTGTACCTATTTGGTAGATCAGAGAGACGGGGGAGCAGGCGAGCAATGACGAGATCATCAAGTTCTCCAAGCTCTTTGAGGACGAGCTGACCCTGGACAACTTGTCCAGCGAGCAGCTGAGAGCCCTCAACCGACTGCTGCGACTGCCCATCTTCGGCACCAACAACATTCTGCGCTTCCAGCTGAGAATGCAGCTCAGAACACTGAAGGCTGATGATAAGGTAGGCTCCGATAAGGCAGGTCTGCAGATAGGCATTGTCCCACTTGCTTGGGGCTAAGAGAGTTTACCCTCTCTTAACACTGATGGCTGTTCATAAGTTAGCTCTGATATAAAGGCAAATCTCCAAATAGGCATTGTCCCACTTGCTTAGGGCTTCCAGGAAAAGGGGTTATAAAAGGTAATTGGTACTTTCTTTATCACGTGCGAAAATGTAAATTTTTGATGGGCGACTTGTATATTAGTTTGATTGTCTATGCTTGAAATCTAGTGTGTGAAAATGTCATGGCAAACAGAGTAGTTTGGACTAAGTTACAAGTGGAAATGAACATGAGAAGAATGTTTGGAAGGAGCCATATATGTAACACTTTTATACAAAATCATAGATCCCTTGATAATTGTTGCCAAACTTTGGTATTACCAGGCCATTTGACCCGCATGCACGTATGGCTACTTCCTGTACATGCCAATTATGAAATGAATAGTTTTGCAATTTCGTCCTCTGACAATGTTAGCTGTACCTGTAACTTAAAGCTTTGGATAAGGTAACCTCAATATTAAAAAGGTAGCTTTTGATAATCCGTTTCTAACCCCCACACCACGCCGTCTTCTATTATAACGAAATAACAGATTCGAGCTCCGAGTGGAATCAGGTTTTTTATATTGGTCCGTTAGCTCAAGTGACTTCCACTCGGGGGAGGGGTTAGTTCAGTTAAACCACCATTAATTTTATATTATCAAAATATAAAATACAAACAAACAAATCCAAAAAATAAAGTGCTTGGACACGATTTAAATTAAAATGTCACTTGGCAAATATTTATTTAACGATATTATACATGTCGGGATTACAAATCCCCTTCAATCGATTTCAACTAAAGCAAACTTATCTAATTAGCAGACTTAAATATCAATCTAAATCAATCAGTTGCAATAAATGTTATAGCAAGACGTTCCTTGAAGTTAAGGATCAAATTATTATATTACCTACTTAATTAATATTTTATTACTAAAATGCTTATACCAAGGTCTTAGGGGGAAGGGAAGGGATATGTTAGGGAAATGAAATTAGTATATGGTGGCCACTTAGCTTAATATATATTTCGGTCGCGGACTCCGACGCGCTTGTAGTGTCGATGAGCTGGGATGGCGCGACGGCTCGAGGACGGATGCGACGACTCGGGGACGGGTACAACGACTCGGGGACGGGTACGACTTCGGGCTCGGCTCGACGTCGGGACGGGACTGGTTACGGGCTGGGCAACTTCGGGACGGAAAACCGCCGGCACGGCCTGGAACTCCTTGGCACAACTGTGGCAACCAGTTTGTTGCTGAAATGAGCTTGGGAACCGTGAGCAATAATGGTTTGCTCTTCGGCAACAGTTCACTCCTTGAATTGGCAGCTTTAAATATATTATCCTTGGCGCACTGGTCTCCTTGAATTGGCAGCTTCAAATGTATTATCCTGGGCGCAAAGTTCTCCTTGTAATTTAGCTCCCGTTGCTCCAAAGATATGTCCAAATTATAACTTGTAGATATTTGTAGATTAATAATTAGTCTGATGAGGATGGTAGATGACGGGGAAACAGGGGTGGGATGAGAGCTAACTGCTCTTGACTACCTTTCTACTCCTATGCTATTCGTGTAACTCATGATAAATTTCCTATTACATTACCTTTTATATGGGCCCTTAACTACATAAGTCTATGGGGATAATATTCTACCAGTCATTATTTAGGAACAAAACATTATTGGTTAAAACAAGGGTGGGTTGGACTGACCAAAATATTACTTATTCTAATTGGTCAACTCTTGGTTTTAGCCACACCCAAAAAGGTGACTTGGGTCTTATTATATAACTTCCCCCCTAATTTACCAGAAAGAGCCAAAATCAAAAGTCAAATAAAGTATGCATCCTGTCTTCCCCCAAGCAAGCTGTTGGTTAATACCAGTGTAAACATAACGTAGCCAGCCCTAATTGTGTAGGGAGAAAAGTCACCCTTTCCCATAACATAATATTAATCCCTGGCTGGCAGTGACCCCTGGTGCTAAATAAAAAGCTTAATTATTCTAAAGTCTCCTTGGGTAGGCCTAATCCCCTTTATCGGCATATGTTTTCCCCTGTATTCTTAATTACTTACAGGAAACAGTATTTCTCTCAATCGTGGGAAAAAGGGGCAAAACTATATATATTATTACCAAAAGGTCTTAACACTGCTACCTCTTTACTTCCAAAAGGGCCTAGATTCTACCTCGCTACATCTTCCCCTCCGCCACTGAATGGTGACCTCGCCATTCCCAAAAATATAATATATTACACAACACAACGCAAAATTAATAATAACTACAACTGCCTCTTCTATATAAACAAATGGGGTTTTGCCAAATGACATCTTCCTTCCTACTAAAACCAAACTCAATTGATGCTTACTGCGCTCATATAAGATATATGAAGGCAATAGCATATGGCATAATTATACTTAATGACCAAAGTATTCTATGTACACAAGTCATAGCTTACTACATAACAAAAAGGCGACTAAACTCCATCTATAAATCTACCTCTGAAAATGACCGTCCAAAACTAAATTAATCACTATGACAACATAAGATTCAATACGAAGTGGATTCCATCATAAACATATTCAACTGTGAATAATGTGTTGACCAATTGGTCATCTGTCCAAAATATCAGTACAAAAATATACCGTTTCAAGCTACCTCAACCAACTTATCATAAAGCTTTTGAAGGGAAAATCAAGCTAAATTCAAAATTTTCCTTATCGATATCTGACCACTAACTAAAGTATATCATAAATGAGTCAAACTTTAAAATAAATCAAATGCATGCCTAAATGCAAATAATTACACAAAATAATATCACGTCGGTATACCCTCAGATTCCCAAACAAAATTAAATCAAGCGATATTGTGTCAAAGTACAATATATCATAATATCATTTATGACTGTATCTAAATGCAAAGATACAAAATATATTGTAAGAACTACATTTATTTTACTATCTCTTCCCTACCAATCCACCTAATGTCTCAAATGAAATTAATCAAACTAAAACATCTCAACCTCTAAATTAAATTAAAGTAATATTCTCTAACCTCAAACAAAACAATAATGGGTATGTTTTCCTCACAAAGAAAACAGAGATAAGAGATGTGTCACTTCATGTGCACATTATAACAATATAACAATATGGTGCAATTAATGCATGAATGGGACTCAATAATCCACAAACCATATCAAACAACTGAGGGGGGAGTATTCATCCACTCTTCAACAAAATACAAGTAATTAGCACTTGTACCAATAATAATAATTAAAGCAACATCGCATCCTATATTTAATTAAATGTCACCAACATATTCTGTTTAATATGTGAGCATTTTCCTAACCCATCTTCAACATCAAGCAACCAATACAAAGACAACTTAACTAAATTTGCAACCTATCAAGTTTGCACAATTGATCTGCATAGAAACATATGCAAACGAAAATAAAATAACGAGCGGTCACCGCCAGGTTGACACACTAAACAAACAAATGCAGGAAAACATATAGGAACATCTTTCATGCTCAATTATTCTCCCACATAATTATCTCAATAATCTACAAACAATCAACACTACATATTCTCACCAAAACAAAGGTAGCGGGCACCTAGAATCTTCCTTGGATTCTGGTTTCCACACCATGATCACAACTTCCAACTCAATCACAACTAAAACTCTTAAGAAAAGAAACATCTTTGTCTCTCTCTCATAATTACTACTAAACATTATCAACAAATATCAACCACATACATTACATGTACATGGATGCCTACCTAACTACACATCACTTTAAAAAGTCTGGCTCAAGGATATCATGTACTTGATCATCCTTAGCTTTAACTATTTACCTAGGTCTATATTCAATAAACCCCAAACTGCTATTACAACATACATTATCCCACTAAACACTAAACTACAATTACGTTACTTTCCCTAATTCTCACTCAAACGGACAAAAATAAACAAATAAAATTGTGCCTCGACTCACTGCTCCGAAACACTTTCCCTAGCATCATAATTACAATTCGCATGAATTCATTGGCGCATCCACAATCACACCAACCGAACAATTACAAACAAAGAGATACATTT
This sequence comes from Echinarachnius parma, assembly GCA_037951105.1. Taxonomy (NCBI): domain Eukaryota; kingdom Metazoa; phylum Echinodermata; class Echinoidea; order Clypeasteroida; family Echinarachniidae; genus Echinarachnius; species Echinarachnius parma. Next base: position 19,696 of record JBAMJV010007509.1, read on the forward strand.
CACAACACGAACATACATTTTATTAATAACTGACTACGTAAAAACTAGGGGGGTAACTCTCAATAGTTTTTAGTAAATTTATGTCAGTCATCCTACTTTAAAATAATAGGTCACACTTACTGAATGCGCCAAACCCTTTACGACAATACTCTATGGCATGTCCTCCTCTATTAGAGAGGCGGCGGAATAACATTACTGAAGTACCTAATTACTACCTTACTTCTACTTTTAAATTTTAGCAATCAAACTTGTTTCAGTCCAAAGCCAGGGCACAGGCATCTTAGAGACCACCGATCAGGTGCGTCTCACCTTACCATTTTTGGTGAGGCAGCCCATAAAGCGCTTCCTCCTTTAAACACAAGTCCTCAACATAAAACATAATACATCAACTGATCACATAGAACATGCACCACACATACGTATAAAAGTGGAATATAGCCAATGAAAAACAATTAAAATGCAAGCATTTTGCCAGGAAGAGGTCCAGAACATGAAACATAGACACAAGTCAAAGTCAAGTCCATATCCAACAGGGGTCAATCACCGAAACCTAACATTTCTTAAATCTAATCCTTTCCCTATAGAAGAAATAACATGAAAAGTTATACATGAACTTTCTAATTACACTCCCCAAATCACTCACACGATTAACTGCTTTTGATCGGATACCTGGAAATTCAACCTGGGAATCACAATCAACACATGGGCCAGCAGCTGACAACACCATCAAAACAAACGCCAATGACAACAACATCTTCATCTTTGCATGTATTCAAACAAATCAATTGTGCAAACAATTGTCTATCAACTAAATGGCTAACAAAATAACACCAAATATCTACAATAATCAACTTCAATAAATCTTAAAACTACAGTCGTACAAGCACTTTTTACTGACAGGGACTTTCTATCAAACCCGTTTTTCTTGTAAACAATTTGAATGCGCGTTACAGCTTTTTGAAAATTAAAACCAAAATCCTACTATAAATCTGGTGCTGATAACGCTCTGAAGGTCATGAGTTCCGTCTAACCCCCACACCACGCCGTCTTCTATTATAACGAAATAACAGATTCGAGCTCCGAGTGGAATCAGGTTTTTTATATTGGTCCGTTAGCTCAAGTGACTTCCACTCGGGGGAGGGGTTAGTTCAATTAAACCACCATTAATTTTATATTATCAAAATATAAAATACAAACAAACAAATCCAAAAAATAAAGTGCTTGGACACGATTTAAATTAAAATGTCACTTGGCAAATATTTATTTAACGATATTATACATGTCGGGATTACAAATCCCCTTCAATCGATTTCAACTAAAGCAAACTTATCTAATTAGCAGACTTAAATATCAATCTAAATCAATCAGTTGCAATAAATGTTATAGCAAGACGTTCCTTGAAGTTAAGGATCAAATTATTATATTACCTACTTAATTAATATTTTATTACTAAAATGCTTATACCAAGGTCTTAGGGGGAAGGGAAGGGATATGTTAGGGAAATGAAATTAGTATATGGTGGCCACTTAGCTTAATATATATTTCGGTCGCGGACTCCGACGCGCTTGTAGTGTCGATGAGCTGGGATGGCGCGACGGCTCGAGGACGGATGCGACGACTCGGGGACGGGTACGACGACTCGGGGACGGGTACGACTTCGGGCTCGGCTCGACGTCGGGACGGGACTGGTTACGGGCTGGGCAACTTCGGGACGGAAAACCGCCGGCACGGCCTGGAACTCCTTGGCACAACTGTGGCAACCAGTTTGTTGCTGAAATGAGCTTGGGAACCGTGAGCAATAATGGTTTGCTCTTCGGCAACAGTTCACTCCTTGAATTGGCAGCTTTAAATATATTATCCTTGGCGCACTGGTCTCCTTGAATTGGCAGCTTCAAATGTATTATCCTGGGCGCAAAGTTCTCCTTGTAATTTAGCTCCCGTTGCTCCAAAGATATGTCCAAATTATAACTTGTAGATATTTGTAGATTAATAATTAGTCTGATGAGGATGGTAGATGACGGGGAAACAGGGGTGGGATGAGAGCTAACTGCTCTTGACTACCTTTCTACTCCTATGCTATTCGTGTAACTCATGATAAATTTCCTATTACATTACCTTTTATATGGGCCCTTAACTACATAAGTCTATGGGGATAATATTCTACCAGTCATTATTTAGGAACAAAACATTATTGGTTAAAACAAGGGTGGGTTGGACTGACCAAAATATTACTTATTCTAATTGGTCAACTCTTGGTTTTAGCCACACCCAAAAAGGTGACTTGGGTCTTATTATATAACTTCCCCCCTAATTTACCAGAAAGAGCCAAAATCAAAAGTCAAATAAAGTATGCATCCTGTCTTCCCCCAAGCAAGCTGTTGGTTAATACCAGTGTAAACATAACGTAGCCAGCCCTAATTGTGTAGGGAGAAAAGTCACCCTTTCCCATAACATAATATTAATCCCTGGCTGGCAGTGACCCCTGGTGCTAAATAAAAAGCTTAATTATTCTAAAGTCTCCTTGGGTAGGCCTAATCCCCTTTATCGGCATATGTTTTCCCCTGTATTCTTAATTACTTACAGGAAACAGTATTTCTCTCAATCGTGGGAAAAAGGGGCAAAACTATATATATTATTACCAAAAGGTCTTAACACTGCTACCTCTTTACTTCCAAAAGGGCCTAGATTCTACCTCGCTACACGTTCAAATTGCGATCTCTCTCTTTCTTTTATTGTAGATGATCAAGAAGGAAGGTGTGGACTCACTGACGGTGAATGAGCTCCAGGCAGCGTGCCAAGCCAGGGGTATGAGAGCCATGGGACTGTCCACGGAGAGGCTCGAGTCACAACTTCAGCAGGTAAGAAGGGGAAAGCATCATTACTCGAGGCTGCTGATCTTGAAATGGTCAATTGAATTTGTAGATAGTTTGGAATAACGAATTACCCTATTATTCATGACTATTTCATGTAGAATTTGGTACAACAAGCTTTTTCCATTAACCCCAGCCCAAGTATATTTTAGCACCAGTCTTGAATGGGTTAAACATTTGAAATGAGAGCCATCCACAATACCAGACAGTGACTTAATTCGGTTACAACAGATGAGCATGACAAATCAAGTGACGGTCAACGGAGCAATTCAGAGCCAGCTTCACAGTGTTAGCATGCATGTGCCAATTTTTCAATTGAGTTATGCTTCTCTTATAACCATGTCAGTAGTTACAGTAAGCACAAGTATCTTCTCATTCCCCTCCTTCTCCTCTTCTCCTCCTCCTCTTCTCTCCTCCACCTCCTCCCACTCCCTCCTCCCACTCGCTCCTCCCACTCGCTCCTCCCACTCCCTTCTCTCCATATCCCTTTCCCTCTCTCTCGTCCCCCATCTCCATCTGCTCCTCCCCCATCATATGTGACCAGCTATAGCAAAACCCTGCACTTGTCGGCAATTCATGTTTTGAAGAAATGGGCATATTCAGTTCACATAATGTGCGTAAAAGACTTATGATTGTAAAATTACAACAATCATATCTTCGCCAATTATTGACCAATTTGTTAAAAACATAGCATCAAATGAAGCTTGTGATGAGGCCTTTATAATGGTATGAAAATCTGCATTTTTATTTTTACTGACAAGTGCAGGGTTTTGCTATAGCCGGTCACATATACGTATGTCTTACAGAGGCTTGAGCTGCATATTGATGAGCAGAGCCTGATATCTATTGTTTTGTATTTCATTGTAATCACATCGTGAGTTTTAGATATAAATAATTTGAATTGAATTGCATTGTATTGAATTGAATTGAATTGAATTGCAGTGGCTTGAGCTGCACATCGATGAGCAGATCCCGACGTCTCTACTGCTCCTGTCCAGAGCCCTCTACCTCCCTGAGCATCTCTCCACACCAGACCAACTCAAGCAGACCATTGCATCCCTGCCACCAGAGACGGTAAGCAACAACTATAATTAGCACTGAGCATTTGAAACATTCCTATAAAGCGATACCTGCCATTTTCATTATTTAAAAAAAAAATTTTGTATCATTATTTATTGTTTATTAAATATTGTTGTTTTCATAATTGTCATTATTATTATGATTATGCTTATAATTATGCTTATAATTATGATTATGATTATCATTATGATTATCATCATTATTATTATTATTATTATTATTATTATTATAATTACTATCATTATTATGATTATTATTAATATTATTACTCATTTATTATTATCATTATCATTATCATTATAAATATTTTGTATTATTATCATTATTATTGTAGGCTGATGAGGCCAAGTTGAAACTGGCTGAGATAGAGGGAGAAAAGGTGGATAACACAGAGAGACTGAAGATCACCAAGAAGGAGGAGGAGCAGATCCAACAGGAGAAGGAGGAGAAGAAGATGCAGGAGGAGGAGGAGCTCTTGGATATGGAGAGAAAGAAGGTGAGAATCACTCAGTACCATTCTAATGTGTGTCACATGCAGTGCATGTACAATGCATGGGTTGGTGTTTGATTTTTATATGCCAACATATACATTGTCTATGTACTCTGTGCGATCAGGAAATTGTGTTATACTAAACAGATGACCATTTTTACATTGTAGATGTGGTGAGACTGATTATTGTTGTGTGAGAGTCAGAAGGGCGTCAAGTCACTTTCCGGCTAAATTGAGTTCTACATACCATCTTGTAGGTTGGAGCGATCTACATTTGTGACCTTACACCTCAAAACGACCGTTATGTCGCGGATATAGTTTCTCTGTTATTAGCTTAAATAGTCAAATTTGGTTAAAAATATGAAATTCAGGATTTTTGTATTTCCTGAATAAAGGTTCCTTAATCTACATTCTGTGAAATTTTGATTGTCAGAAATCATGTTTAAATATATTTTTTCATTGAATAAAAATTATCAGATTACAGCGCTTGAATCGGTGAGGTGGTGGTTGACACTGTTACAGTCTTACAGGGCAAGGCTCTGGTTATCAAGGAGGTAGAAGGTTTGACTAAAGAGGACCTAACTGAAGTGGGTTGTTTTTATCATTGACATTGATGTATTAATTGATTCATTACTTTTTTTGTCAGGCGGAGGCAGAGAGAATGGAGGAGAGGATCGGTGAGGTGATGATGGACACTGCTCCTGTCTTACAGGACAAGGCTCCAGTCATCAAGGAGGTAGAGGAGGTGACCAAGGACGACCTGACGGAGTTGAGCGAGGTGCTGACGGAGATCGCCAAGGAGAAGGACGCCCTCTTTGAGGAGAAGGGTGACCTGGAAGAGCTGAAGGAGGATGTGGATGAGTACCGGGAGGTGAGCCACCCGTTTATTCTGTTTCATTTTCATTCACTAGTTTACCATTTCCAGCATAAAGTATGAACACTGTTTTGTTGTTATAAATTAAAGTTATGAACATGGTGCGTGAAAGTGTGTGTGCGTGCATGCGTGTGTGTTTGTTGTATTCTACTCCAATTAAATCAGTAAAGAAATCAATAAGACTTTATCAAAGAAATTGCATGTTGGAGGTGGATGTGATGGCTAATCGCAGCCCCTATTCAAATTACATGAAATGAGTATGACAAATTCAGCTAATGATTAATATAATATGTTCAATGATAAGCCTTTGGAATATTTTTATGGTAGATTTGCCCATTATGTATATATATTAGAATGTTACATTGTGTTTTTTTTTAATGGAATGCAGGGCCCATTGGATGACCATTTTTTTAATTGAAAGGTCCACCCTGTTGAAATAAAATTGTAATAAATTAATAAATAAAACCTGTTTACTATTTAAACCTTTTGTTATCCTGACCTTTCTCTCTCTCTCTCTCTCTTAGGACTTGGAAGATCTCAAGCGTGAGACAGAAACAGACGTGGACATGCCCGTTCTTGCTGAGACCAAATCCTCCATCAGACTCGGCAAACAGGTAAGCTTAGAGCTCTTTTATACTTACGTTACTTAACCCCTTGACTACGGGAACCGGGTGGGTTGTGTGCAAAGTCTATGTGGATTTCACAAACTCGTAGGGAACGGGTTAATATACATAAGTCCACTGTATTCAAACTTTAAACATGTTGCTTTCATAAAACTCTAGTAGCATGCTATTTACCTCAAATTGTCCACATATATTTGTGCAATAATATTACATAATACTGTGATTTTGTTAGGTTCTCTTTCATTAGAAAAACATTTTTGGGTGGTGGTTCCCTTCAAAGATCCAGCATCTTAAATGCAATGTGACAAAGCTGTTTTCAGTTGCTAATCATCTGTACTCGTTTGCAATGGCGTGCAGGTGAACCGCATGATGGGCAGACTGGAGAATATTGTTGGCGAGTTGGAGGAGCAGAAGAGCTCCCTGCAGGAGGAGCATACTATCCTGAAGGAGGACCTGGAGACTAAGAAGCAGGAGCTGGCTGAGCAGGTGGAAGACTCTTCGGAGGAGGAGAAGGAGGCATTGGGGCAGCTCAAGCAGAAAGTCTCCAAGAAGAAGTGAGAATCAGTTTGATATATTACTCATATTTCTTATTAGCCTATTATTTACCTACTGACAATGATTGATTGACAACTAGAAATAGCTGCACTCACGGAGTGCATATACCTCCGCCGCCATGCGCGAATGAACTGAGACAGCCGAAAAGAAAATGATTAAAAAATCACATTTTGGGGAAACAAATGGACACCAAAGCGTCATATTTCTGTAAAAAATAGCCCAAGCTTACCTTGTATAGGTGTGCTTTCATTTAATACTGTCTTTTTATGACATTTTCACGGCGATTCTGACCGTATTTTTCTACTCTCGAACTGCACTGCACAGACCACAGCCGCATAATTGAACTGCATGCATATCGCATGGTGATTGATACAGTACACATGTACAATGCATAACCAGGCCACTATAGTTGGCGCATGCGCACAGCAGGCGAACACACGCGATCACGAACACACAAAGAGAAACATAATCGAGACAGTGAAAGAGAAACATAAGCGAGACAGCGAGACCGAAAACATAACCTCCTGGCGGAGGTAATGAGAAGACTAATTGCAGTGCTGATGAACTGATAGATTTGTTTTGCTAACTAATTTATGTATTTATTTATTGCCTGGTTAATAAATTGATTGACAGACCGACCGACTGACCGATTGACTGACTGACTGACCTGGAATTATGTTGTTCTGATTTATTGTTTGATTGATTGATTGATTGATTGATTGATTGATTGATTGATTGATTGATTGATTGATTGATTGATTGATTGATTGATTGATTGACCGATTGATTGATTGATTGATTGATTGATTGATTGATTGATTGATTGATTGATTGATTGATTGATTGACCGATTGATTGATTGATTGATTGATTGATTGATCAACGTATTGATTCATTGACAATTTGCAGGAAGAACCTGATCAGTACGGATGAGTTGCTTGGTGCCATGCGCAAGTTTGGCAAGGTGTCCGATGAGGAGAAGCTTAGGCATATCGCAGATGCTCTAGATGAGGACCATGACGGTGCCATCAGTGTCCAGGAAATCCACAAGGTTAGTGCATACAGTGGAAGGGATCTGATTCTCTTCATTCATGTTTAAAGAGACATAGTAACATTGTCCAAATCCTCAAAATCTAATTGGAATTCTAGCGGTTCCCTCATACCTTGTTGTATTCTTATTAACAATAAAAGCATGGGACAGGTTTTGGTTTTTCAAATTTTCCATTTGTTAAAAAGATATTTAAGATTGAAGTGTTCAGATGTTAAATTATCCACTGGACCACGAAAACCATGTACAAAGTGAGTGCAATGAGTTAGTGAATATCACTTTGCATTTTTGCTCATTACTCGGCCATATAACGCCCATTTAACGTGAAATTTTCACACAACACCCAGTAGACATATCAGATAACAACAATATACATTGTATCAACCACTTTTGGCACATGTCAACAATGTTACTAGATCCCTTTTAGTGATCCATTACAAAGTGAAATATGAGACTTCAATCATATACCAATATCATTGTAAGATTCTTCTGAATATGTGTGATATTTTCATAGAAAGGGAACACTGTTTACATTGTGAAAAAAAGTAAAAAAACTGATGTAAGATTTTATGACGTACTGCCTATTGATTTTGACTAGCTAGAACATTTTTCATTCAATCATAGATATCTCCACAATTTATAGGGAGACATTTGTAGGTAATAGTAAATAATTCTTCTTAACCTTTTGATTTGTTGCTGAACATGTTGCTGATCACTAAACAAATTGCCAAAGGAAGAAATTATTGAAGAACTTATAAATAAGAAGGAATACAAATCTTAATCACAAAATCTTTAACCCAGGTAGGAAATATACAGGGGCTGAGGGCGATTGTGCCCCCTAATTTTCAAAATAGCCCCCTGAAATTAGTTCGTAGCCCCTAAAATTACCATATGGTTTTATGTGAAACATAAATCATGGAGGAACTTATAAATAAGAACAAATTAAAGTCTAAATCACAAAATCTTCTCCTTAACTTTATAATTTGTAGCTAATAGCGACACAAACTTCTCCTTTGTGTTCTGTAGGTCATAGCAACGATAGCTGAGGGTCACCTGTCGCTCAACACCAAATAATATCGAGGAAGATATGGACCGACGCTCAAAGGAGGAAATCAACGAGATGAAAATTAGGAACGAGATGGATATTAATTAAAAACCTAAACAAACAAGATTATACTGCAAATAAAACCATTCTTCTCCTTAACTTTGTGATCTGTAGGTCATAGCAACGATAGCGGAGGGTCACCTGTCGCTCAACACCAAACAGATCGGGGAAGTGATGGACCTCCTGTCGAAGGAGGAGATCATGGAGGAGCTGGAGAAGGATGTGGAGCGGGAGGAGAAGGAGATCCTGGAAGGAGCTGCAAGGGATGCTGCTGCCAAGGAATCCAAAGACACCGCTGCATAGGTAGTGAGACATTGACCCTTTGACTACAAGGTACAATCAAACCTGTGTATAGTGACCTCCCACGGAAAACAAGTTGAGTAGTCACTGTAGACAGGTGACCTCTAAAGACAGGTTCTGTAACGCAGTACAGTCAAATATGTGTATAGTGAACACCAACGAGAAACGAGTAGAGTGGACACTGTAAACAGGTTCTATTGCATTGTTTTTCTGCGCAAGGATAAATTTGGTGGCCTTCTTGTAAGGCAGATTGGCTGCTATAGACAGGTGGCCACTTAGACAGGTTTGACTGTATCAGGTAAGATAAGTGATGCTAATCGTCGGACTAATACTCAATCTTTTGGGGGGAGATGGGGAAAGTATGATAAGGGATGACTTGGGTAACAATCTATATGTACAATACAATTTACAACTGGTCAATATTTTTCCGTTATTGTCGGGATGCACAGTATCAGAACTGAATCGTAGTATGATGTAGAGCTGCAATTATTTATGAAATAAAGTGGTAAAGTTTGGTTTGTCATGTATGTTCTAGTGTGCTTCTTTTGGGATGCATTTTCCAGAAGTAGCAATATTAAGTTTTCATAATTTTGTATGAGATGAGTTTAAACAAGTAAGCATTTGAGGTGATTCTTGCAGTTTCTTTAATTGTGTTCATCCCACTTATTAAATAGTATTTTATTTTTTTTTTAAAGAGTGTGGAGATTTAAAAGTTGTCCGTAGTTGACTCAAAATTATTATTATATATTATTATTATTACATAATCTGAACTCTTTCAGTTGTGAATGAAAAGAGAAAGAAATCACATTGAGGTTAAGGGTTTACATACTAAATAAGAGGGGTTTCAAGTGAACATTCATTTTAATTTTGTTTTATTAATTTGTTTAATTGGTTTAATCAACCCAGGTGTAGTACATGGTTACCTAGCAAGAAGGTATTACATACACATTCTTATCAGGCAGCTTGGCTACGAAAAGCTAGGGTAATAATTCTACCCTATACATAACAATGCATTCTTTAAAGGGGACCACCAGGCAAATAACAACACATAATTATTAGTTTTGGTACCGTTTTATGATATCAAATAGATACCCAACATTTTGCAAAGGGCTGTGTATTCATCAACAATGTAATTAATTACCACCACTTACGGAACCACTGTTATTTCCTGGTTCCATACTCGCCAAACATTTGCGAGTGCACCAATGCTTTTCACGTGTACGTTTGGAGACAATAGAATCCCGGACGATTCATTCGCTCTGGACTAGTAGTCTTCGTTCATGCAGACCCATATACACATGTTCTAGTATGGTGATGCGTTTTTCCAATTATATATTTTTTTTCTGGAAACTTTTTTTTCTGAACTTGTTGATGGAATGGACTACTAAAGATGTTACCTTTCATTTATAAGAATATTAATTTTGGGTGGTGGTACCCTTTAATATGTAAGAATTCCTTGCCAGTAATTCTTTTTCGAAAACAATTAACAAAACTGTACACCATGTGAAAGAAACTATTATGCGGGTATATCAAGTACATATGAAATATTAAATGATGTGACTCAAATAATTTGTTGAAATATTTTTAGCAGCTGTGTACAATCGTAATATTTAAGGAGTTATGTACACTCTTGTCATTTTATGTCTCTCTCGCTCTGTTTTTTTTTCATTTTCGTTTTTAGAAAGCTGTTGTATTCCTGCATTGTTTTGATTTCAGTTTGCATTTTATGTGCTGCTGAGGTTTCAAAGATAACTTTGATTAAACCTTTTACGTTTTTTACATTGACACGGTTTGTAAAAAAAAAAATATATATATATATATATATATATTTCTTGAATTTTTTTCTTTGAATTGCCATCCTTTCAAAACATATTTTACTTTCAAAATATATACAAAGAAAATTGCATATAATGTTCTACTTTTTAATAATGCATTGAATGCAATTACAGAATGATTTTCTGTATGAGATTGAAACGAAACACAAACATTACAGTTGTGACTATATGGGATTTGTTCAAATGAAAGCATAAATATCTCAATAACATTAACAAAGAGAAAATTTGACCAACCAAAGCTGGTTTATGCTTCTATTCTATAAGAAAACTACCAGGCAAAACAGAACCACTGATGAGTGATGCAAGTGAGTTTGGGAGGTTCAAATGAAGTTTACTATCTCCCTTTAAGGAATTACCAGAAATCTAGAATTCTGAACTGAAGTAGTCTACCAGGAGCCACATGGTTCTACTGGAAAGCCTACAGAAAAAAAGACAAAAGAATCATTAGAATGTATTGTATTTATTCCTTGAAATGCTTGAGCGCTTGAATAAGGCTAAAGCCAAGGTAATAATGCTCCGAGCGCTTTGAGACTTAACTGTAATAAAGCGCTATATAAAAATGGACAATTATTATTATTATTATTATTGTAAATATGGTAATGGTATAAAGAGAAGCATGTGGTTTATTTAGTAATCTCACTGTTGAAGAGAAAGAAAAAAAAGAAGGAAAAAATATATTAGTTTTAAAAAATGAATGAAGTTATACATCATCATTCAACTGATTGATGTAGAGTAAGTTATGTTAACATCCCTATTAATTGTGTCTACTTGTATACAATAATTGTATTGTGATCAAAAGTTTGAAATGTTAATTCTTATGAAATACCAATACAGATGAACTTTCTTGCTAATTGGTTATTATGTTAAGCTTAATATACAGGGTGGCCCCAAAAAAACGGAACGGGGCACTTCCCGAAATAAAGTACCAACATGTTTATGTCCATCGTATAGGGTGTCTTTTCCAATGAAAAAAGATACCAAGAACAGTAATTTTGGTTGTGTAGTTTTTGTTTTAGGACGCTGCGAGTGAGACCATGTCAGGGCCAATTTTTGTCAATTTTTACCTAGTCGGCGCCAGTAATACCATTGATCGACCATGCCTATTCTCTTGGCACACGGCTGAGTGCACACTAACAATGGCGTGCATTATCAACGCTATGAAAGGCGGTACGTGCGATGTATCAAGCACTGGCTTGTTAAAAATTGACAAAAAAGATAACCTGACATGGTGTCACTCACAGCGCTCTAAAACAAAAACTACACTACCAAATTGACTGTTCTTCGTGTCGTTGTTCATTTGAAAAGACACCCTATCCGATGGACATAATACATTTGTTACTATATTTTGGGAAGTGCCCCGTTCCGTTTTTTTTTGGGCCACCCTGTATATGCATGCTCTTCCATTGAACGTGTATGTTTTGTCTAAATTTGTATTGGTTTTATTTCGATTTGAATTGTAATTGCAATAATTGTAACTTGTGTCTTCTTCAGATATTTTGTAAATTTTAGCCCCTAATGACCAGTTTTTGCCAGAAATGTAATGCAGAACATGACGTTGACTAAATCAGAACATCAGAGAGCAAAGTAAATCAAATATAATTTAAAATGTTTGGGATCCAGTTTTAATGAAAAAATAGAAAATGTGAATTTGTTTTTATCAAACGGAGAAATTTAAAAAGAGAAAATGTATGGCAGATTAATAATTCAATTATTTACATAAGTTCACCGTCTTAATGGCAAACAATATTGTAAAAAGGTATGTGTGTATAAATGTATTTTTTAAATGAGTAAATACAATTTGTACAATTTTGTTGGTGTGGGGGGGGGGGGGGGGCGGGCAAATGACTCATTCACATACATATGTACATTTTAAATAGCGTAATAATTTAATAATTCATTACCATTTATAGGCAACTCTTTATTTTAAGCTGTAGAGAATGTCTTGGCATATGTATTGTCATGTTCAAACATTGTTTATTTGAGCTGGAAAAGGTATGATTGTAAATTATTCAATGGCAATAATATATTTGAGGTATTATTATTGATGCGATGTGAAAATAATTGTTTGTTTCCACTCTACAATAATATATTTTTAGAATCATATATATATTGTTTGCTCACTTTGCTTTACAGTATCCAAGAGATGACATACAAATGTTTGTTTGGTTCCATGCAAAGGTTGATTTTCAAAGGTGACTTTAAAGCCTGATTTCATTGTGTGATTCTGAAATTATATTAACCAAACTCGCAATTATTTGTTTTTTTGTATATTTAACCAAAAAAGAATGAATAAAGGGAATTTTATTGAGTGCATTTGATGTTTGTATAGTATATGGAACTCAAGTAGCAGTGTAACTATTCTATTTTATATGGATTATGGATATTCCTCAAGTTTGTGATGCAACTGTATGAATATACTAGAGTACAACATGTTATTTTTAAATTCACACCTAATATTTTCCACCATTGAAGTGATATTGAAATGTGATCCATTGAAGAATAAAAGAAATTCATTCAATTTGGTAAATAATGTACTTTTTTGTTATTTGAGGTTTTAAAATAAGATGTTGGAAAATTGAGTGAATTAGATAGCATTTGTTTCATATTTTGCTCTTGACATATTATAATGCACATCGATAAAAATCAATAATCTTATACTATTTAGAAACAAAAAACATATTTCCTTCTATCCTGCAAAACAACACTAATTAGTATACAAAATAAAAGGAAAGTTACACAAATAAATCATCCTCAACCTCACCATGATCATCTTATCCACATCATCCTCATCCCCATAAACCTCATCATGACCATCCTCATTACCATCATCTTCATCATCGTCATTGGAAGAGTGAGAAGAGAAGTGGAAAGAAGTGGAGAGAGAGAAAAGAGGAAGGGGGCAGCCTCCACCAAACATTACAATTCTCTAATGTATAAGCCCCTCGCCTATTTATTTATTTAGTAGAATATATGTATACAGGATAATATGCTCAACCTTTGTTGAAGACATGTTGTTTTGTCTGAAGTGTCAAATCAAGCATCCATCCATCCATTGAACAAGTAAGATGCTCACATAATATGGATTTTATATAAGAACATCAGAACTACAAGCTCCAGTTATTAAGAAAATTCAAGTTTTATTACAAAATAAATGCCTTTAGTACAAGTATTATTATGCAGAGTAATTGGTGTAAACGTCTTGTGTATAGTGTATTTTTCTTCCTTTTGTCGTAGGTGACCTGGGCCCATAATAATAAAAACACTAGCATATTTGAATAGTTCCATTCCAAGTCTATTTTAGATGATAGGGCTAAGTATGCAACAAGAAATTCTTTTAATTACCAACTAGGGTTAAAGGGATAGTTGAGTTCTGGTAGAGGGAATACAGTTTTAGTCAAACTGAATTTTAGTAACCAAAACCTGCACCATTACATTGCAAACTAATAGTTATAACTCCACCATGCTCAAAAGGAATACAACAATTACAAACGACTAAGTTAAAAGCCTGTTATCATTCAAAAAGAGCTGTTTAAACTAAAGAGGGCGCTTTCAAAAAATGCATTTGTTTAAACCATTTTAAATAGCATATTGTGCATGTGATGTTTTGTTTAAATAGTGATTAGATAGAGAGATAATCAACAACTATCTAAAAACCTCTTTTGACATTTTTTGAAAAGAGGAAGCATTTTAAAACGAATTTCAACGGCTGGTTCAAAATTCTCTAATAAACCTGGGGCCCCAGCTTTATTACAAATTGTTATATTTATGGATATTTCAGCCGTCTCTGAACCGATTTTGATCAAACAAAGATGATTTTATTATTTAAATATTATGCTCTTTCAAATTTTACACTCAGTTTTTCATTACCTCACACAAAAAAAAGTAGTCTAGCGCCCTCTCTACCAAAACTCAACTATCCCTTTAACTTAGTAAGTAATACATACTTACCTAGATAACCATAGTTAGTGACTAAGAAAACTTTGTGATGCTCATTGAGTCCTAGCATCTTAAAGGGATCTAGTAACATTGTCCAAATCCTCAAAATCAAATTGGAATTCTAGCGGTTCCCTCATACCTTGTTGCATTCGTATTAACAATAGAAGCATGAGACATGTTTAGGTTTGTCAAATTTCCCTTTCGTTAAAAAGATATTTACGATTTACGATATTTACGAAGTGTTCAGACGGTAATCTAACCACTGGATAGTCGTAACCGTGTACAAAGTCAGTGCAATGAGTTATGAAATATCACTTTGCATTTTTGCTCATTACTCGGCCATATAACGTCCATTTAACTTGACATTTTCACACAACACCCAGTGGACATATCAGATAATAGCAATATATATTGTATCAACCATTCATCTCTTTTTGCACATGTCAACATAATTACTAGATCCCCCTAACTATTTAGAATTGTACTATAAAGCTAATGCAGTTTTATGAATATGGGCCCAGGTGTCACATACATGTACATACATACACATGTATTAACAGATGTCAAAGAAAACGATATAAAAAGACATTCCAAATACAAGCAAGTACACTTCTATATCTATATGATTATAAGGAAGACTGATCTTTTTCTCACAGTTTATAATAATTCAGGAGTATATCCATACATACATTCAAGAATATAAATGAGTACAACACATCGAGGAGGGGCATGATATATTGAACGGAGCAAGAACAAAATAGAGGAAAATGAAGATATACATGTACATAAGGCATGCCCCCTCCCCAATTATGTTACCCCATGCAGTTCAGAACGCTGAATAAAGCTTGACTGAGTATACCTCATAATTGCAATTAATAAATATAAAATAGTCTTATCAATAAATGATATCAACCACGAAAAAAGAAGGCATAAAATCATCATACATGCGTTGCTCATTAATTTGACAATATGATGAATATGACCAGTCAAATGAAAAAAAAATTCTCTTTTCAAATACATTCCATCATATTTATATGAAAAGTTTGAGGTTATTCAGTGTTCATTATGTTCTTTGTTTAACTACTTAGGCCAATCTCATTACAAAAAATCTTCTTTTGATCATATTCCCTATACAAATTAAAACTAATTGTTATGATAACATTGAGCAGCCATGTTCGTACTAACAACTGACATCAGTTTTGGTATTGAACTCCATGTATGTGTTTCTTTTAGTGCACTTTCTTGTGTATATCCCGGGTTTGCATACAACTCAAATAAAAACATATGCGAACAAAAATATGGCTTATTTTTGTGCATTTGATGTCAGAGCGGACAGTACAATTAAATCACAAAATGTAGGACTCAATATGCTATAAGAATGATTTTTCATATAATTTTAGTTATATATTTTGCACATATCGATGCATAATTATAATAAATCCTATAACACCTTACCACATGACAGAGTAAATTTCATTGCCACAAAGTGTTCAAGATCAATAATTTCGTTGGCAAAACATGCACAATAAATTAAAATATTTTAAGTTTTCTTTATGTCAACTGCAAATGTAGTTTCTCTAGCGAAAAAGTGAAGATAAACAATAATATAAGTACATGTACATTTACTTGCTGTCTTTTATATGCATAATTGTTGGCAGTTTGCATTTTGAATAACATTGAAATTTACATTTTTAGATAACACACCACCAACACATATATGAACATCAATGTGCACATTATTTTGAATAATATAAAGTTACACTCAAATATAAATCCCAAGTATACCAGATATTGGTTTCAATATATATATCCATATTCACAAATAATTGCAGATTAGTACGTTTTATACAATAATTTATTCAATAAGAATGTGAAAACTCATTATTATTAATCATTATGTTCTCCTATTATATAAAACTACACATGACTATGGAATGTAAGTAGAATTATTCATAGTAGCAATCACAAGTATATATTTTGTCCATATATTTACATATATTCTAAAAAAACAGCATATATATTTTCATATGATAGCAATAATGTTGGTAGACCAACATCATGAAATTGGGAAATACTTGATTTAAAATCTATAAAATTAGGGGCTTTGCACCAAATTAATCAAAGATTTATTGTAGCTTTCCAAACCATTGTAAATAAATCATCTCATTTATACCAAAATAACTTTGGCACATTTCTACTATATAATTCTGCCCGAGAAAATTGTTTATTTTGTTTTGGTCTATGAGCACAGACATCAAATAAATATTTGTTTCATATCAAAATATTGATTTTCGTTGCAACGATGACCCGAGTGAATAAGAACTGTACAAGTCATGCTTTCCCCTCAGATCTATGCTGTATGCATTCCGGGAAAAAAAAAATTATCCCCTTGACTATGGGAACCGGGTGGGTTGTGTACAAAGTCTATGGGAATTTTAGAATCTCAAAGAGAACGGGTTAACATTTATTTTTCAGGGGCTACTTTTCAAGCTCACTTGCATGAAAATAACACTCTAAAATATCTTTGGATTTAAGCTCTATGCAAATTAAAGGGACTTAGTAACATTGTCCAAATCCTCAAAATAAAATTGTAATTCTAGCGGTTCCTTTATACCTTGTTGTATTCGTATTAACAATAAAATCATGGGACAGCTTTCGGTTTTTCAAATTTCCCTTTCATTACAAAGATATGTATGATCGAAGTATTGAGATAAGAAAATCTCCGGGCGAGATTTTCATCCCTGTACAAAGTGAATGCAGTGAGTTGGTGAATATCACCCAATATCACTTTGCATTTTCGCTCATTACTTGGCCATACATTGTCCATTTGACCTGAAATTTTCACACAATACCCTGAGGACATATGAGATAACAACAGTATACATTGCATCAACCATTCATCAGTTTTTGCACATCTCAACAAAGTTACTAGATCCCTTTAATAGGGGCTCTTTTATGATTTCCAGGGGCTCTTTTTAGCATTTCGGGAGCTAAATAACCCTGAGCGCCCGTGTATTCTTTTTCTCTGACGCATACCTGTAAGAATGAGACAGCATTTGTGTTCATTTATTACTGTTTAGATGTTTTTCTATATTTCATTTGTCTGTGTTATTTTTTTCGCCCCTTTCCATTTGCACAAACAAACAAGTGGTCTACAACCCCCTCTCCCGCCTCCCCCTGCACTACCAAATCATACATTTTCATTGCACTGAATCATCCTTCTCTACTGTTACATTGAAAAGGTGATATAGCAATTAACATATCTACCATATCAAATCGACATATTTATTTTGATTCTGTTGCAAACATATCAAAATGGAATAACTGGAATTACTCACTGACCAGTGCTTTATTGCAAACAAGTGAATAGAACAGTTATTTTGAAGGTTTGATGATTTTTTTTTTACGTGTTAATCCCAGACACTCAATTTAAAATTTAAAAATATGCAAAATTATAAATGTGTCTATATATTTATTAAACGAAGCAAATCAAGATATGTTAACTTCAAGTTGTCTGCAAAATGAGCCAAAAATCAATTTTCAGATGTATGACCCATGTAAATAAGTTTCCAAACCTTATAAGGCAGCAATTGTGTAATACATACAACATTATTCACATTACATAACATTTTGAGACATTAAAGTTAATCAGTTAAAAATAAAGTAATGAAAAAACAAAAAACAAAGCACATGTATTCTTTTTCATTGCACTGTACTGAAATTTGTCAACTTCTCCGTTTTTATAACAAATATTTCTCATTTCAACAAGTCTGACAAGCATAATCACTTGTTCAGAAGTAAAAATAAAACATATGCACGGTACAAAAATAATACATATATTTATCTGTTAATAATATTAATAAATATTCAAATCATTTTGTGACAGTCTAGTATTTGTGACCTCATATAAAA
Organism: Echinarachnius parma; assembly: GCA_037951105.1. Classification (NCBI taxonomy): domain Eukaryota; kingdom Metazoa; phylum Echinodermata; class Echinoidea; order Clypeasteroida; family Echinarachniidae; genus Echinarachnius; species Echinarachnius parma. The sequence goes on from JBAMJV010007509.1 coordinate 38,324, forward strand.
CAAAATGTTCAGACAATCTCAAGTTCAAATTATGATGCCTAGCCTTACATAACTATATTCCTGCTGGTGGTTTATAGTGCACATTGTCATAGCCTTCTGACATATGTATGTATATTATCTTTGAAAACCTGCCATTTGTGCACGACGTAAAACCCTCATAGCGTAAAAACCCTCATACCTGAATGAATCGTCTTCTCTCAGGTCTGAGGATCACAGAGTCTTTGGATCGTAAACTGACACCCGCAGTGTCTTCTAGAAATCGTCGCTGGGCAATAAAAAGGGCAAAATGGCCGATATTATCGTCAAATATCGATTTTGTTTTTATTTTATTTTCAGATAGAGTTCTTTAAAACCTATCCGATGATATGTTTAGAATTCCCATATGTGCCCCACTTTTTGAGAAAATCAAAAATAACAAAAGGACAAAATGACAAAGTTGCGCGTATTTGGGCAACAAAAAGGACAAAATCGTTTTCACGAACTGCCGAGAGGTGTTATTTGGTTAAGAATCAATGTATAACGAATGAAATGTGTTATTTTACTACTTTTCCGTAAGAATATAGCATTGATCACAATATCCGCACATGCGTACGGCCACAAGTTTAACCAATTTTAATTCAAGTGACTACGAAATAACCCTTGCATGTTTGGCATACACGACTAAACGCGCATATGATATGGGCAATAAAAAGGACAAAAATGGATTTGCCCTTTTAGCTGCCCATTATTGCGCCAAGTCGCGCGCATTGCCTGTGCATTATCAATGCGCGTAAAAGGGCAATTCGCGTTTTGTCCTTTTTCATGCCCAATATATCGACGCGATATTGTGCATGTAAAAAGGGCAAATTCAGAAATGCGTAAATAACTCCGTTAAAAAGAACTGAGCGTAGGCCAAATTAAACGACTTGATCGCTTTATAGCCTACATTACTGTTTCACTTAACAATATTACTGGATTTGGCATTTGAAAAATATAATTGCCCAAAATGTCAAAATGTTGTTTCTTCCAAAAAAGTAAGTATCGTTTTTTGCTATCGATACCGTCAATTTGTCCATTTAATTGCCCAGCGACGAAATAATGTCCCGGATTCACAAAGGAGGTTTGTACAAACCATGGTTTAAACCATGGTCTACATCTATGGAGTGCTGCTCGAAGACAAATAAAACAATTTCTAATTTCTAATGATATGACGGTTAGTGCTTGCTAACCAGCAATTTTCACCATCTGAGAAGCCAAACATTTATTTGGTGCATTTAGTAAATGTGCACCATCAACATTGTTAACAAGTAAGGAGTTTACATTCTTTCTCCATCAGTTTACAAATGGCACTCCATAGAATCTGATGTAAACCATGTTTTAAACCATGGTTTGTACAAACCTCCTTTGTGAATCTGGGCCAATCTGTTTGACAGAGAGACAAGGTGGCTATTCAACTGTCCCCAAACTGCGAGCCCTAGTACTAATCTGTTTAACAGATTCTGTTAGCAGGAGGAGAGGAGCCAGTGGCATAAATCTACTTCAGTATACATGAATTAGCCTTGGCCCTAGCTGCCGTGTTATAAATGTACATAACTTAGGTGTTATGACTTCAATATTTGTCGTCAACATTTTTGTTAGGACTACAGATGAATTCAAAATATATAGGTGGACTATATTGAAACAATTGTTGATTTTTACTGAAAATTTACTGAAAATGTTTTTTCCCTTCTGTCAAATTGGTTATAATGGTTGTCACCTGTTGCAAAACGTCAGCACTGCCACTAGCCTTGAATCAGTTTGTAAGGATAAATGGCGAGATTCGCCCAAGCCGTTAAAATATAAGTGTTTTGAAAAATATTCTGATGACGGCTATATTTTCACCACAGAAGTAAAGTTTCCACATATACTTATTTATTGTGGCAAAAGTAAATTCATTATACAGGAGCTCTTACAACAAACTAATACAATCAGAACACTATTATAGAAATGTTTCCTTGTTCAGAGACTAGCACACAACAGAAACTAAGTCCATCAAGCGGCTGTGAGCCCAGCGGCGGTCGTTTTACGATCGAGATCTTGTCCAATGTCTGTCAAGTAGCTTTATTTTTTGGCTGGTGGTGGAACTCACCAGCAATGATACAAAAACGTAATGTGGTACTATGAATGGTTATGGGCTTACAATCTTTCTAAGGAAATGGAATAGTTAAGGCACAGAATTCCATGACAAAATACAAATGTACCACAATAGAGGTCTTTATCTTCAAACAAGCCGTTCAAAAGCCTTGGAACAATTCTGGTCTCAGAACCCCTCACAAACCGCTCCAATAGTTTTGGGCTCAGAATCCCTCATAAACTGGACCAATAGTTTTGGTCTCAAAATCCCTTGTAGACCAGCCCTTCATAGGACAATTCTGGTATCAGAACCCCTCGTAGACCAGTGCTGCATGGAACAATTCTGGTCTCAGAACCCCTTTGTAGACCAGTCCTTCATGGGACTTGGAGCAATTCTGGGCTCAGAAACCCACGTAGACCGGTCCTTCATGGGACTTGGAACAATGTCCAGGCTCAGAATCCCTCATAGACTGGTCCTTCGTGGGACTTGTTGTACGAGAGCAGTTTTTCTTCCTCCTCCTGCCAGCGCCTGAAGTGCCTTTGTCGATCTCGAAACCGGAAAATGAGGAGCAGGGTGACGAGGACGACTACGGCGCTAATGACACCCATCAGGACATAGAAACCAACGTTAGGCTTGCAGATCTGCGGGACAACATTGAAAGGATTATAAACATTGCTGCTCAAAATCATCATCTTATATAGCAAAAAGTACATGCTTCTTGTTGTTGAATATTCCAAAATAATAACCTCTAAATTTTAAATTTCATTTTTATTGCACTCGAGACGATTCCAAATATCTTGGTGTATATTTTGGTGTATTCAATTCTAAATCATGCACTATTTGTATAATGATGGGGAGGAAACAGAGCACATCATACATTTTGTTATGTCTTGCTAGGTTATTATTTCTTTTCATTATGGTAAAGCCCCAGTCTAGCAAACAGGAGGTCTCGTGTTTGATTCCTGATGAAGCTCAGTTTTCTTGGCTCATTGTCATTTATTGAATATATATCTGTTTATTTTCCAGGTTGAATTTACTTTTGCTTAAAATGTTTGTTAATATTTGTCATTTCCTTAATAAATTTGTGTACTCAGTAATCAGTAAATAAAAGGTGTATACGAAACAACAAATATGGATGCATTATAATTTATACAAAGAATTGATTATGATTTAAGTTCTCACATTGTCCTTTTGGTTGAAGAGTGGTCCGCAGCGCCCGTAGGATGGCTCAAAACTCCCTGCTGGACAGGTGGCTTCTGGGGGGCATGGCACGGGGTCACAGGAATTGCACTGCGTAGGGACAACATCAGAACAGAATAAACAACACTCCAAACAGGTTTAATGACTTTTCTGTTTGATACAGACGACCCTTTTCAAACCATGCATACATTGTACTTTAAAATGTGCTAGAAATTGTCTATAAATCCATTAAATACAATAGCTTTTTGTTTTTGGAGGGACATTTATCATATAAAGAATTGTATGGCTCAAAACTCCCTGGTAGACAGGTGACCTCTGGGGGGCATGGCACGGGGTCACAGGAATTGCACTGCGTAGGGACAACAAAAGAAAAGAATAAACAGCACTAAAAAAAATGTTGATAATTTTCAGTTTGATACAGACGACCCTTTTCAAACCATGCATACATTGTACTTAAAGGAGAAAATCAAAGAAAACCCCTATATATGACGATATTCATATCTACAGAAAGCTTATAAGCCATAGAATGAGCTTGAATGACATTCAAACAATATAACGCTTCCGTAAAAGCGAAATTAGGGTGAAAAAATCACCCTATTTCCAGGGACAAATTCGCTCAATCGCTACACGAAACGGCCTTTAGCTGTGACGTAAGAACCGGGCTTGAAGCCCAGGCGGCTGCCGCGGTTGTAGATAGTAAGCATGTATAACATACCAGGCTGGAAAGACAAGCTTCAACTTATGTGCTATTTTTCCCTTACCAAGAATAAATTATAAAACAACATTGTTTGTAATTTGCTTCTCATTTATATTTTCATCATGATATTCCAGCAAATGTATTGTTTGTGACAAAAAAAAGTTAAAAAAAGTTGAAAAAAGAAGGGGAAACTATACGACTGTGTCGTGCAGTAGACCTGCACAGATTTGGGAGCAGGCGATTTGTTTACCAACATGTAGTTTCACTTTGACATATCAGACGGAGAATTTACCACTTCCATTATGGAAACAAACAGTTAATAATCATTATGAATCAAATGAATTTAAAAAAACGAAGAATAGTTATTACTTTAGTCGAAATATCATGGCTAGTTTCATGGTTTAGCATTGAAAAGTCGAGAGAATTGGATTCGCGATCTCCTGTGTTGTTACGATTCATCCGCGATTTCTCTGAACATTGGCAGCCGCATTACCTATACGGCTGATAGCGCTGGCGGATTTACATTTCCTGCGCGCGCATCAAAACAAACTCGAGTGCACGTGCTAGCTAGCTTGCTCCGATCGATCCTGCGTGCGCTTGCATATTGTATTTCTCGATGGACGAAACTTTTACGAAACAAAACGGTGAGAAATACACTATTCTATGTAATTATACCAGTTATTGACATATTGAAATGGATAAGAAATATTATATATTGTTATAACAAAGGCAATTCTAGCTCGGAACATGATCCTATACTAGGTAATTTTGTTTTGAAACACAGCTATAATAGATTTGTTTTTCATACTATCTCCGTGTATATGAACAACAAGTCGGCAAAATGGTGAGTTGTAAACAGTTATTTTACGGAGATTGACACTTTCAATGCCAATAATGACATGAATATTGACATTAGGATATGTTTCAGGACATGAGAGGAAAGTTCTGTGTGTCAGATATTGATTATTCAGGCAATATTCAATCGTTTTGAGAGAGTAGAACTGCGTCCACTCTATCAACATTTGCGTGTAGATCGCCGTTCGAGCTAGAGCTGTGGAGCGCAAAGCCCGGTTCTTACGTCACGCACATAGCCACTTTGCTGTGCCGATTTCATGGTAAAGGGGAGGGTCAATTCACTAAAATGTTATTTTCATAAAACATGAAACTGAACACTTTCATGACATGTTAACTGCACAAATTGCTTTAATAACTCGTTCTATCATAAAATAAACCATAATAACTTGATTCTATTCCCTTTGAATTTCTCCTTTAAAATGTGCTAGAAATTGTCCATAAATCCTTTAAATACAATAGGTTTTATTTTTAGGGACATTAATAATTTAAAGAATTTTGTGGCTCAAAAGTCCCTGGTAGACAGGTGACCTCTGGGGGGCATGGCACAGGGTCACAATAATTGCACTATGTAGGGACAACAAAAGAAAAGAATAAACAGCACTAAAAAAAATGTGGATAATTTGCTGTTTGATACCGACGATCTTTCTCAAACCATGCATACATTGTATTTAAAATGTGCTCGAAATTGTCCATAAAACCTTACAATATTTCTTTTGGCGAGGACATGTATCGTATAATGCATTTTTCAGAAAAGATGCACAGCTGAAGAGAGAATGGGAGAAAGAGATGTATTTGGTGTCTGTGGAATGGCTCAAAGCTTATTAGTCACAACAAAACTGACAAATCAATAGCAGAAAGTTTTCTGATAAATATTTTGTTTTGGAAAGTTAGTGATTTTGAAAATAAACATCAGGGCCTAAATTCATTAAACTACAATAGTTAAGTTCCCTTCTATATCTATTTCTAGATGATATGGCTAAGTATGCAACTAGAGGTTTTTTAATTGCCAACTACGGTTAACTTACCAGTTAACCACATAAACAGTTGTTGCATTGCATTCTTAGCCCTATCACCTAATAAAGACCTAGAATTGAACAAACTTTGTGTGTTTTTTTTAATAAGGTCCCAATCAAAATCAGCATGAAGTAGAAAACCTTGGCGGAAGTACACGTATGTATTAAGTTGTTGAAACTACAGTCAAACCTGTGTATAGTGACCACCCAAGGGAAACCAGAGAAGTGGCCACTGTAGACAGGTGACCTCTATAGACAGGTTCCACCACACTGAATTCCTCTGTAGGGGAACACTTTTGGTGGCCGCTATAGATAGGTTGGCTGTTATAGACAGGTTTGACTGTATATAAATCTAAGAGGAAACAGATTAACTAAATTGAGAAAGTTTGGCGCTTACGGTGCAGAAGTATCCTTCGGGGCACAGCGCGCATGCCTTCTGCCCATGCTGTGTCTGGTAGTAACCCCTACTGCACTGTGCACACAGAGACCTCGAGGCAGCAGGTTTACTGAATCCCGGCTCACAGAGCGTGCAGTTAGGCGCCCGCTGCTCTCGGGCTTCCATACCGGCCGGGCACTCCTCACACCTGCAAGAAAACGTTGTTTAAAGCGATTCATTAACTTTGTCAAATTCAACCAATATCACTTGGATCTTTCCCACTTCTCTTGTACCTTGTTGCTTGGCTGATGGCAACAGAATGCCATGGCTTTTGATTTGTCAAATGTCTCCCTTATTGTGGAGATATTTAAGATTAATATTGAAAGCGTTCTGGGACACTTATAACAATATTTTGAATATGCTAGCCATCGGATTGGGCAGAGAACATCGTCTACTTACACAGAGCATCTTGTACGATTGTAGAAGACCCTGCTGGACATATGTATATGTTGTACTTGGATTCTACAAGTATGGAATTAATAACCAGGCAACAACCAACTTGAATTGTAACAAAATTGTAAATATGCTAGCATCAGATTGAGAAGAGAACACCATCTACTTACACAGAACATCCAGTACGATTGCAGTACGACCCGGCTGGACATATGTTGCACCTGGATTCTCCGGCAGAGACCTGGAATTCACCCACTGGACAGGCCGTACAGTTGGCCATCCCAGGACCACTGGCTATCTTGCCTACATGCAAACACACAAGGAGATTAATTGAATGAAAAACAATCAATGATGACAAGGAATGAAAAACAAGGATGATATACTGATTAAGTTCGCCTCCACGAAAATACTCAGGAGAACAGATGGATGCAAATATGGAAAGCCATTTGTAGCCTTGGAATACAACATATTAAAAAGCAAAACAAATACAAGTATTTGAAACTTCCAACAAAAATGTAATAATTTCAAGGCTCCTTGATAATAACAAATATTACTGATTTAAATCAAAATGCATGCCTTTTAAAAGAACTGTTCCAACAATTTTACTAACAAACTACGTAACAGCTTTCCATAATATTTTGGTCCAAGTTAACTTCAAATTTGGAACCTTGAGAAACACCTCAAAAACCCTTCATCATTCAAGAGAATCAGGTGGACACTTTACCTGGTGGACATGGGGGTGTTTCACAAAGATCCTAAGTTGAACTTAACTCTAAGTTGGACTTGACTATTATGGAAAGCCATTTGTAGCCTTGGAATAGAATAGTATTCAAAACAAAAAAAATGCAAGAATTTTCATAAATGTTTCCTTTAGAACATGAAATCTCCTTGATAATAGAAAATATCAATGGTTTAAATCAACATTTCATGCCTTTGAAAAAGGACTTTTACAACAAATTTTCAAGAAACTAATGGCTTTCCATACTGTTTAAGTCCAACATTTAAGTTACATTGTAAGTTCAACTTAGGATCTTTGTGAAAAAGACTTCCCGATACGTTGGCAAAATGCCCCGGCTGGGGTCTATGGAAAATGCGTGTTGGGTGTTATTCAGAATACATGTATAATCTTCCACAATAGGTTATTAGTGAATAACTCATTTGGATGTTTTACCTGGCGGGCATGGTCTGCAGAAAAGACTTGCCGATACGTTGGCAAAATACCCCGCCACACACTCCTCACACCTCAGACTCCCAGGGATCCTGTACAAGAAGGAATAGATGCTGGTTATAAGTATCGGCTTCCATGGTGATGTAGATAAACAGTCGGCTTGGCAGTTGCACCATGTGAGAATGTGGTGCAACCGCAAGCTTACTGTATTTAGAAGGAAGAGGTAGACAATTAAATGCATCTTTTGCAAGAATCCTCCGTTTTTGTTAATGAAAATAAACAAGCAGAATACTTAAACCTATTTTAGAATTAATTGCCCATGTGCATGGCTCATATATATTAAACAGAATCTAGTAAGTAAAATAATAGAATGACTTTGATGGCAAACATTGCCAATTACACCATCAGCTCACCAATATTAAGTATTATGTATGTGTATAATCAATGTAAATGACATCCAAGCTATATTGTGGCAAAACAACAAAACTTTCTTAATAGTTTGTATTCCTAAGTAAAGCAGAATACCACGGCATTAAATACATGCATGGGACTGTGATTTGTGATCAATACTTTTTTTGTTAACATCAACATATTACAGCCTTCTGTAATAAAAACTACAAATCCATACATGCAATTAAGAAACATTCCCGTGCTCATTTTGATAGTCACAGTTACCATACATTTCCATGGAAGAAAAAAAGAAGGACACTCACAAGCAAGTATCTCTTTGACCATGTACCACGTCATTTTTGAGATTATACATCTTAAGCCCGGCGCAGACAGAGCCGACTTGACCCGATCAGACTGATTTTTAGCCTGATTAACTCAGTATGCGTTGCCTCAGGACTCCGGTTGTGTCAATCAACTGCCAGTCAGAGGTCATTCGATGCCGATTCAACATGTTGAATTGGCTCTGACTGAGCGAAACTGACTCTAGCCTGACTGCAAACCAGTCGGATTGGGTCGAGTCGGCTCTGTCTGCGCCGGGCTTTAGAGTCCCTGAAATATCATGATAATTAACCTGTTCCCCACTACATTTGCAATCCCCATCTATAGGTTAATACAAGACCAATTAGGTTCCAGCAGGTAATGGGTTAAAACTTACATATTAGCTGTACCCGGCTGGCAGATGTCACACCCAGTAGCACCTGCATCAGGTTGGCACTGTCCCTCAGGACACTTGGAGCAAAACTCACTGGCAGTGGCGTTTGAGTACGTTCCATTTTGACACTGGAAGCAGTCCGCGAGCCCCGTCTTGTTGGAGAAATGGCCAACGTCGCATTCATCGCAACCAGTCATGTTCTGAAGAGGCTGGGCGCTCCCCTAGAAGAGAATTGAAGTCAGTGATACAAGTTATTTAGTGTAAGCCTTTCTAGTTGTGACTGTGGAGTCTAGAACTATTCCATATGGACACTGGAAGCAGTCCACGAGCCCCGTTATGTTGGAGAAATAGCCAAAGTCGCATTTATCGCAACCAGTCATGTTCTGCAAAGGTTGTCCTTCTGGTTAATGATGAAAATATATACTTTTAAAAATTGTTTAACTTATTGTCAATAAAATCCAACAATTACAAGGCAAAAATATCTACTTATGGGCCATTCTTTGAAAAGTGAAACTTTTTTGGAAAAAATGAAGTTTGTTTTTTCAGTAGTTTTATTTCATTATTGGAAAGATCAGTGTCCAAGGGTTCATGAAATATATATATTTTTTTTAATTTATAAAATTTCTTAGAAAAATTCATAAATTTTCATATTTCAATATTCAAATAAAAATCATAACTCAAGAAATAATCAAGCTAGCCCAGTCCTTTTATTCTCCTGTACATGATGATACCAACTTTGTGACAATTGAACTTCATTTTACTATCTAAACTTAATATTTGTAAAATTCATATTTCCATTCACATTGTACATGACACACACGTGACCACCCCAAAATGTCACACACGTGACCCAGACATCCCCACATAATAACGTGCATTAAAAAACAACCGTTTGAGATAATTTTAATCTTTCACCATTTTCTTACTTACAGATATATATCAGTTGTCTGATACTAATATGAACATTTTAGCTTTTCATATTTCACAGGATTTCCAAAATGAAATCGAGTTAAATTTTTTTTCTTCAAAAGTGCTCCCGTGCGAAGTCACACACGTGACCGATGCCATTTGACCTCTGTCCTTGGGCAACGTAATCCTAATAAAATCTTTTGTGTTACACATGAAAGACTTCAACATATGCAAGTCATATATGAAGTTCACATCACCATACCTCCTATACTTACTAAAATATAAGCATCTTATTTCAGAATTTTTCCTATTTTGGGTCACACACGTGACCAAGAATGGCCCTTATACAGAAGAAAATTTTGAAAAAAGGTAATTAATTTATGAAAGATAACAAATAGTTGAGACTTGAGATGTTTTTAAAAAGAAACTAACTTGGAAAATATAGCATTATGGAAAGGATCATCATTTTGAAAAAATGCCATAATATTTGATTGTTTGATTAATATACATCTTGGTTCCAACTTTCTAACAACAAAACATTCAGGAAATTTATAACAGATCCTCTGTGAGCAGAACAGGAAAGGGACCATTGATGTAATTTGTATTTATATTGAACATGAACAATTATAGAGCTTGTTCAATTTTGTCTGTGCTTTTTTGTTCATTTGGGGGCCGGCTAAATTGCTCTTAGTCCCCACTCATATATAATTTTTTTAATTTTGTACTAATGACAACTCATATAAAAACAATCTACCAAATGTGATTAATATGAACTTGCGAACCTTTGGGCAGGCTGTGCATTGTGTTGCCGAGGTGACGTTTGAGTAGTACCCCCCCAGGCATGGGAGACACTGCGTCTGTGCGGGGTCTGGTTGGTACTCCCCAGGTATGCAGTCTGTGCAACGATCCTCAGTGGTGCAGTCACCAGCGTGGTCGCAGCAAGCGCAGTCTTTTTTTGCTAAAATATGTTAGAAATTTGCGTTGTACAAGTTTGTATTATTTTATTATATTTTGTAAAGTTTAAATAGTTGTAGTTTAAATGTCAAATTCATTCTTATAGTACATGTACGACCAACAGTTTCAGATACACGTATCTGCATGTTGTGGTCAATAAATAATAAAACCTTGTCAATTCAATTCAATATGATTTTAATTATATTTGCTTTAAGCAATTATTTTTTGATGGGGGTCAAATGGTGACTTGCAGGGGTGAGTTCTTGAAGTACTTTGTTTGCTAATAAAGTAATACAATATATCATTTTTATTGGACACATCACATCATAATATGAAATTAAAAAAATTACATTTAAGGGAAAAGTAGAGGGAGCCAAAGACTTTGTAAATTCCAGCCAAAAGTTTACAATCCTGCTTTCTGGGGCATTTTCTAGCCCACCATATGCTGTACTTGTTACATGAACTTACTCAAATTGGCAACACTTCCAGGCTGGCATGCTAAACACTCTTTGGAAAATGTGCTACAGTTGAAATCTCCCAGTAGAATTAGGGAGCTGTCCTTGTTGTGAATACTTCTCCTCAGATTGTGCTCGGGAAACCATGTCCTCCATGAAAACGACCTGCTTGGTTCAACTGAAAATGACAGTAAGAAAACACATACATGTGAAGATTGTGAACTATAATTGAAGGTAGCTACAGTTTGTATAACTATGTTAGAATTGCCAAGACATCAGTGACAATGAACTTGAATTTGGGTCATTTTTTAACCCATTCCCTATGAGATTCTGAAATCCCCATCATAGACTTTGTACATAGCCCACTCAGTTCTGTAGGCAAGGGGATAATAAAGGAAATTACAACAGCATTTTTTTTAATTTCAGGGGCTACTCATCAAAGCTAGCTCTGTCAGAGGTTTACTTTACAAGTATTGAAGTTGATTGTGTACTGGTCAGAACAACAACACACCATCCATACAGTACACATTATATCTACGATCAGTACGATGCCATCTGTGTAAACAGGTTTATCAAAGTTGGTGATTTTTTTTTCTCAGACTTCCTTAAGTAACGGAATAATAACTTGATGTAAATGGATGATCCTTAGGATCGCAGATTCCTGAAATAGTGGAGGGAGAAAAAGAAGATGTGAGTTCTGAGTTGTATTTGACAAAAATCATAAATAAAAAAATTGAAAGATGAATGAAATGTATGAACATTTTCAACATAACGTCGTTAGCAAAAACAATTTGTAAGACTTTTATTAGTTTTAAAAAGAAATAATTCTCTGGAACTCTGCTTTGCATATTTGCACAACTTCCACAATCAGGGCAATTCTAAATTGTAACTTTTTTGTTTTGTTTTTACTTTAGTTTTATTTTAGGGAATATTAATCAAATAAATAAATAGGCTGAAAATGCCAGATTTATCGGTAGACCTAATAAATAAAATAATTAATTAATTAATTAGTAGTAAAACAATATTCTCTTCAGCTTACGAGACATGCCCACAGCATGACAAAAATATAAACAAAGTGACAAAAGGAATCCATGATCTCTAATTATGCAATTGCTTCTGTCACTTGGTGTCAGTGTTCCTTTTGTCCCGTATGCGCATGCCGATCCTTGGGCACATTTCAGACGAGAATGCCTGTAAAATTACTTTTAAATGAAAGTTGAATCCATCCGGTTTAAATTACCCATTAACACGACCAACACCAGCACCACCACAACATTTGTTGCTCCATTCCTCCAGCATTCGGCTCTTGTCCAGTTGCACCTCTTCATTTTTGTATTTTGTCTTCACAAACTAAATTTGAATGGGTTTTGCTCAACTCGATAATATACTCGTTATCATCATCAAGTTATTTGTCAGTTGTCACTGCATGTCACTGTCAGCACTCACTGGCACTGTTCAGCAGTCCAATTCGAGCAAAATTAATCGACACAAGATCACAAAGTCTAGTCTATAAATCATCATGCGTCGGATTCACATGATTAAATTGACATTTTGTCAAACACACTGCTTGTTATTTTAAGACGCGTCATACTCATACTAGTCATACACCGTTTTTACACGGATATCACGCCTACGTTTTTCGCCAATCTAGCTTCTGGCCGACGAGTAGAGGAGCTCTGCCTAGCCCGACAGGCACGGGCTCCGCCAGTGGCATGTCACCGTACCGATAATATGCGATCCACCCACTGCACAAATAAGTTCGAAACGCTGGAAATGTCACAAATCGGCTTTGAGTTTTAGGCAGATATGGTCAAACAAGTCATGCAGATCCACTTTAATGCAATTCTGAAGGATTTAAATTAAACTAAATTAAGCAGAAATCAAATGCGAAACACAACGTCAACGCTCACGTCGTAACCAACAGAAGCGAAGTCCAATCAATTATCCAAAATCATGTGACGTGTCGTTGTTGTTGTTGTTTGTTGCAGATTTGGGGTTTTTCTGATGATTTTGGGGGATTTATCATTGGTAGTTCAATCCTCCTGAATATAACTTTTGCCATCACTTCACGATATTTAAGTAGCCTAGACGGCATATTCGTGTATTAGGCCCCACCACTGCTATACTGTATACATATAATCTAAGTCCTAACCCTATATATGCCACCCTAACTAAACCCCTAACCCTAACACTAATTTGTTGGCTATAGGTCAGATTAATGGCTATAGGTCAGATTTAGTGGCTATAGGTCAGATTTAGTGGCTATAACTTGGCTACATAAGACATACAGTATAGCAGTGGTGGGGCCTAATACACGATATTGCCGCCTAGACTAATTTTGACCAAGTGTTTGTTCATGCATGGTCGTTTTCATCTTACTACATATACAGGGAAACCCCGTTATAACGAGGTAGTCGGGACTATCAAATTTACGTCGTTGTGTGATGGTGAAGGAACTAAGAAAAGGCCTGTCGAACTGAAACTTCATCATCATAGTTACCATCATCACCAAACATCAACCTCATCATCATCATCACCGACATGCCATGGGCGTAAATTTGTTCGGAAAGCACAATGCATTGGGTGGTGGGGGGGGGGGGGGGGGGGGGGGGGGGGGGCGAGCAATTGTTCACAAACAATGCTCGCCCCTCCAATGCATTGTGTTTTCCGAACAGATTTACGCCAGTGCCGACTTCATCATCTTTACCATCGATCATAATATCATCACCGATCATCTTCTTTACCATCGATCACAATATCATCATGCATCGTCGTCCCTGTTGCCATGCCACTATACATGTATCAATGTTTTTTTGTTCTTTTTAATAGGACAAAGAATATATTTCAACCCAAATGGTTTCTTTAAATTCAACCAATTTCACTTTCACTGATTTAAAATTTTGAAAGATCAGTTTTGGGGTCTTGACAGAAAGAGGCAATATAATCTACAGTACATGTATAAGGACTCCCCCATCAACTTTTCCGAAAAGTACTTCTCCCTTTTTATTATTAAAAACATCGTCGTCGTCATCATCATCATCACCATCAACCATCATCATCACCACCATCATCATCATCACCATCCTCACCATCACCATCACCATCACCATCATCATCACCACCACCACCACCATCACCATCATCATCACCACCATATTCATCATCATCATAGGACTGTCATCAGGTTTCCCACAATACTAGTTGCTACACTCAAGTACAATGAAGATCACAGAAACAGCAATGTTAGTAGTTTTATGATATTATTTCAGTACATCACATGTATCTCAATATGTACATAATCATCAATAATACGTATCGTTTGGTTCATGATGTAAACAAAGTCCATATAAAAGTGTAAACAAAATAGTCCCAAGTAAAAAATAACCCAAAGTAATATAGCTTAAAGGAGAAGTTTCCTGAAGTATTTAAGCAGATTGCATGAATAGTTTTTTTTAGCAAGCCTTCAGCAAAATTGGGCAGATTTGGATAATCAAATCAAAGTTATTAATTTTAATTTCTTTCATTACCTCTATTGTTATATTGATTTTATACATTGTTTTTACCATTTGTATACTTTTCTATTTGTATGTTTTTTATTAAAGTTGTGGAAAACAAATAAATACAATTTAATTGAATTTAAAGTTTTTATTAAAATCTTGTATGATGCCCTCTGCTAAATATGTGATTTACAACAGAACATTTAAATGGAGCTGTAAGCAACAAAAATAATAACTTTTCATAAAAATGCATCTTCCCCCTAACTAGATACCATGTTAGAACAAAATTTAGTGTGCATGCAATTACTTTTACATCTAACATTTGCTCAGTTGACCTATTGATAGCCAAGAAGAATGGGAAATGTGAAAATGCATATACAAAGTCAGTATTCTGTTGAGGCATCAGAGTCTGGCAGAGTGCCATCTATAGAGGGCGGCATAGAGATTAATATAACTTGGCAAAATCGTAAGTCTTGAATGGAAAATCCAACTTTGCTCAAACTTCCTGGGTTTGTAAAGTTGCCGTCCTTTCATTCAATCCACAATCTATAAATCCTCCTACTAGTAGATACTGTGGACATATAATCTTCATTTTGAGACAATAAAAACATGATTTCCATTGAAGTGATAAAAAAGGACTGTCATTCAAATGTTCTACTAGTATGTTATGCATACAAACCTGTACATGCAAATAAATGACTAAAGCTGTACTAAAAATGACAACTGCCAAACATTCATGTCTCCCAACTCCTGAAAACATATTTTTCCATTGTCTCTTACATTTATCTGTGTTTTCCTTGAGAAAAATAGTTTTAGGGATGACCGCATGATAATAAACTTTAAAAAGAATTACCAAAAACATCAGCCACATTATGAAATCAACTGATAATCTCTTTGAGATTGAATTTGATGTGAACACATGAATCATTGCATGGAGACAATTGGTTTTGGTACAACACAGCATTCTCAACAGCTTAGTGCTAAAGGAGATAAATAACATTCACCATATTAAACGGACCTGTCTATTCCAATATATTGATCATACTGCATGCTACAGACGGGTCAACATTTCCCTTTCAGCGTGTATAATTTCATGATTTATGATATATAACTTCTGAAAAATGCTGAACACATTGTAAAGAGTTCAACATGTTCAAAATAAGCTTTTGGCCACCAAATAAGCAACCAATTATAACATAATTAATGATGTTTTCCTATATTTGGGGCCACTAGAATGTAACAAAACTTGTTTAATTTACTTGTGCGAATTGGCCTCAAGGCA
The DNA here is from genome assembly GCA_037951105.1 of Echinarachnius parma. NCBI lineage: Eukaryota > Metazoa > Echinodermata > Echinoidea > Clypeasteroida > Echinarachniidae > Echinarachnius > Echinarachnius parma. Next base: position 54,377 of record JBAMJV010007509.1, read on the forward strand.
AAACATTTTTGTTTATAGAATTGAGTTAAACAGATATTTTCTCTTCATAAACAATTGACATTAATGAATTTTCATCTACTAGAAAACATACACAGTTTTCAAGTTCATGTACCACATACTCCCTCCACACATGGGCTATTTGACCATGTAATGTAATGGAATAAAGCATAATACATACAGGTACGCTCTTCAATATAATTAAACAGAGCAACTGTGCTAATCATTCCAGATTTCAGTGGGCTACATAGTGTAGTAACTGCTCTTCTTTTTTTCCAAACCAATCAAATAACCAACAAAAGTAAATAACGGTTCATCGCAAAGTTCATTATCAAAGTCTAAGTTTAAATGCAGTACCAGCTCAACGCTTCTTCTTCTTTTCCTCAACAGAAGATGTCCTTCTTGTGGACCTATTTGCAGGTGCAGGCGTGTTAGTGCTAGGTTTGGGTCTCTTATTGTCGTAGTAATACATGTCCTCGTATCGGTGGGGTCTCCTCTCCTCATCGCGTCCACTCATCCTCCTTGTGAAATGGCGATGCTGCTGTTGTTCCTGCTGCTGCTGTTGCTGTTGCTGCTGCTGCTGCTGCTGCTGGGGAGAAGGTGGAGTTGCTTCATGTGTTGCTGGAGGAACTGCTGAATCTTTGCCCTTGGATGAAGTCCTCTGCTCGCTGGGTGAGAAGCGATGAGGTGGCGATGCCCTCCGGGACTGGCGGGATGATCTCCTCTCTCTGAGGGCAATAGGTGCACCCTCCTCTCGCTCCTTGCTACCAGACTCCACCGCTGGGAGGTCTTTTGGAGGAGGTGAAACCATCCCACCGGATCTAGTGCGCTCCTTGATAGAGCCTCTTTCCTCCTGGGGAGGGGATGCAGGTGACTCAGGTGTTGGTGACTCACGACGAGTTCGCTTAGGCAATCCAAAGTACAAGTAATCGCCATCCCGGTTGCGGTTCGGGGAGTATGTTCTCCTTCGGGGCCTCTTGCCATAGACCACTGGCTCCTCTTGAGAGGGACCTCCTTGGTTGCTAGACCTCCTGTACCTTCCCCGAGTCATCTTTGGCCCCTTCTCTTCAGGAACCTCTCCTTCTTCACTCTCTGGATCCAACTCCCCTTCTTCAACCTCTGCCTTCTTTTCATCCGTTTTCCCCGTGTCCCATTCCTCCTCTTTCTTTGGGCTACCTTCCTTTTTCTTGCTACTTTCTGCATCACTTGATGCCCCTGAGGATATTCCCTGACCCTCCTGTTTTTCAATGCCAACACCCTTGCTCTTCGGTGTGTGAACTACAATGGGTATTGCTTGCTGTCCATCGCTGCTCTCTTCTTTGAACTCAGTTGGTTCATCCATTGTGGGTGTAGGTGGATTCTCAATAGAGTGCACATCAGACAATTCATCTCCAGATATGTCTTCTGTCATCTTTGATATTGGCACATTTTCCTCCTCACGAGATACTTCTTCAATATCTCCTTCTACCACTTCTCCTTCAGACCGCTCTTCCTCACGCCTCTCGTCAAGCTCTTCATCAGATGAAATCGCTTCCGTTTGCTGGAAAATGGATGGTAACTTTGGCACCTCACTCTGCAATGGCTTGGAGTTTTCATTTGTGGGTGCGAGATCTTCAAAGTCACTTTCATCACTTGAAATTTCCTCTCTTTCAAGCACAATGAAAGTTGGCACATCTTCCTCTTCAGCTGTTACATCCGGTTCCTCATCCTTTTTGTCCTCATCTTCAATTTCCCGACCTTCTGTTTTCTTTGGTTCTACAGTTGACTCATCTTCTACTGAAAACTTACTGTCAGCATCATGTTCTCTGTGCTTCTTTTGCGAATCACTAGTATCACCTTCACTTATTTCCTCTTCTTTTGCCGGGTCTGTTGGCACATTGCTGCATATTTCCTTATCAGCGAGGTCATTTGTACTAGAATCGCTTATTTCATCCAACGATTCTTTCACTTCTGCCCCAGTTTCTTCCTGTTCTTTGTCAGCTTGTTCTTCATTAACGGAAGAAATATCCACTGTCATCTCTTCCTCCTCCTCCTCATTTTCTTTCGGTAAATTTTCAAGTACTTTATTTGATTTCTCAGTAACATCTACAGACCTCAAAGGATTGTCCACTGAAGTGTGTACATCTCCTCTAGGTGATGCTGCAACATCAACCTCCATTTCAACTTCCTCATCTTTACTTGGAACATGTTTTGTGTCCTCTCCATTGACAGTATCGGGGTTGGGAAAATCTTCCAAGATTGTCACTGCAGCATTCATAGTACCACTTAAATCAGCATTTGCATGTTGCTGCTCTTCATCTTTCTTACTTGGGACATCTGCTTCTTCTATTTCTGTTAAAACATCTACATCACTTGATTTCTCTGGGATGTCTTCTCTATCTGCTTTCTCCAAAACAACTGCTGTATTTGTTACAAATTCTTCATCTATTCTCTCTGACGAATCTGCACTACCAAGTCTCTCTGCAACATCCCCGTCACCACCGACAGCAGCATCTGATGGGACTTCTCCAGACCCATCTTCCTCCTCCAACAAAAGTTGTTTCCTCCTTGCCGCTTCCACCTGCCACCTTGACAGCTGTCTCTTGGCGGAAAACTGGAACGCGAACCTCGGATGGGACTTCTTCCCCGCCTTCTCTTCTCTGGCTCTCGTCTGGAGGAGTTTGGCCCGCTGCTGACTCTTCTTCAGCAGATGCTTGTAGGCCATGTTGAGGGACAGCAGATAGTGGAACGGGATGTGGGAGGGCCTTCGCTTCTTGAGGTAGAACTCTGGCCTGAAGGTGCTTGACGACATCCCCTGAGACCTCCTAGCTGCCCTGATGCGTCTCAGGGGGCTATCCATAGCTGCTCCATCTGTAGGCACCGAGCTGTCGTCGCTCTGAGACAGGAGGTTACGTTGACGCTTGGCCTCGCGCCGCTTCTCCTGAAGCTTTTGTTCCTTCAGCTGGGCCTTGGACCTCTGCTTGCCCTCCGCACCACTCTCATCATCTCGTGAGCGTCTCGACCTTGTGCCTGTTGGGAAGTGAGAGACAATAATAATAAAAGTGGCAATTTATATAGTGCCATGTCTGTCACAGGCATTTCAAACTAGCTGACACTCCTCTTGCTATGCTAACAAATATGGTATGTAGATAGTTATAGGTATACAATAGCTTGAACATAGAGATATGATAAGTTTTACCAAATTAAACCAATTCTCAAATACAGGTTTTTGTGTAGGGATTGCGGGTAAGTGTAAAGTATGTGTGCACTTTAAAGTAGCAATGTCTGGAATGCTCCCAAGGGATTGGAGAAATTACACATGAAGTCCTTGGGGGGTGTTTCACAAAGATCCTAAGTTGAACTTTACTCTAAGTTGGAAAGTATGGAAAGCTGTTAGTTTAATTGAATTTTTTTTTGTAAAAGTAGTTTTAAAAGGAATAAAACGTTGTTTCAAATCATTGATATTTTTCCATTATCAAGGAGATTTCATGTTCTTTATGTAAAATTTATGAAAAGTCTAAGATAATTGCATGTTTGCTTATGAATATATTTTATTCCAAGGCTACAAATATGGCTTTCCATACTTTTAAGTTCAACTTAGGATCTTTGTGAAACACCCCCCTGGATTGATTGTGGGTGTTTATCTGATGACCGAGGTAATATTATTACATGTATATGCAGGGCGCACTGGGAGAGCAGTGCAAGAAACAGTAACGAGGCTATGCTGGGTGAACCAATTAATTCAATCTACTTATAGCATGCAGTGGACTCTCATTATTAACCACACTGACATAACAAATTTATGTAATAACTAGGGAAATTTCTCGATCGAAAAGCTTACGATTTTCTTCTGGATTATAATGTTTTTGCAAGCCTGATATATTAAAGAGGAGTTCCCTCCAAACTGGACATGTGCATAAATGCATAAATGTTAGTTTCTAGCATTGCTGATGAGGCAACCTGGGGACAAAGTTTAAGGGTTGGCTTAGCGAAACCAGGTTCCTGTATGCAATGAGTTAAATCAAGACAATACTGCTGAAGACTGCTTACATGTATCTACTAAAAATCGCCATTGTGAAAAAAAAAGAGAGTCGTATCTAGAGCCTAGCTTTCAATCTTCGTCAGGTCATTTTTTGCCCTAACGAAGATCCTGCTAGGACTGAAAGCTAGGCTCTATATACGACTCTAATGCAATGAGTTATACATACACAATGGATAGTGAATTGCAGTTAGTTAAAGTTAAAGTCTTTCCCGTACCAATGTTGGCACATAAGGTGGTGCCTATCTCCGTTTCAATAGCCCTAGGCCACACGTCTACTAAATGTAGCGAAAGTTACAGAAGGGGGCTAGTCCTCTGGTAACTCGTGTGATTAACTTTCCCTTCTCCATTCTATAAATGCCGAGTGTCTGGCTAGAAGGCAGAAGGTACCATTTTTAAAGTCTTTGGTATGACCCGGTCTGGGTTCGAACCCGGGACCTCCCGTGCATGAGGCGGACACTCTAACCACTAAGCCACCATGCTCGTTGAATTGCAGTGGTCTAGTTCATTTCTATTGTGTATGTTTGACCCTTTGCATTGTAGATGTGCTTCCACCTACCTTCAGCTGAAGGGCTCTCCTCACTTGCCTTCTCCCTCTCTTCTTTCATCTGTTGCCTGCGTCTCGCTCTCTCCTCCTTTGCCTCCGCCTGAATCACAAGAAAATAAAGCGTAATCAAAATATATTCAACCATCTAGAGCTAGATGCTTAATTATACTCCTTAACCCGTTCACTTCAAGATTCTGAAATGCCCATAGACTTTGTACATAGCCCACCCGGTTCCTGTAAGCAACAGGTTAATGGATAAACAAAATTTGAGGCCAGTAAAATGTATTTAAAGTCAAATGTCTGTGGCCCAATAGGACAACTAGAGCTTTAATTAAACTGACAATGACAACATTTGATGATCTTGCATCCTTCCATGTCAAGCCTATAATTGCAGATTTTAATATTTATAAAATATCAATAAAAGGAGTAACATTAAGAACAGTAGACATTGAAATGTGAGATTTGGGCAAGTAACGCTTTGGTTCCAAATTTGCACAAAAAAAAAAAATTCTGGCCCATCCGGTCCACTAGTGAAAATGGGTAATAGTGTGGAATCCTGATAAACCAGGTCCCAGTAGGCAATGGGTTAGATTCAGTGGAGAGTGAATTGCAGCGGTCAAATGTATTTCCAATGGAAAGTGAATTGCAACGGTCAAATATATTTCCAATGGAAAATGAATTGCAACGGTCAAATATATTTTAAATGGAAAGTGAATTGCAGCGGTCAATTATATTTTAAATGGAATGTGAATTGCAATGGTCAAATATATTTCCAATGGAATGTGAATTGCAACGGTCAAATATATTTCCAATGGAAAGTGAATTGCAACGGTCAAATAAATTTCCAATGGAATGTGAATTGCAATGGTCAATATATATTTCCAATGGAATGTGAATTGCAATGGTCAAATATATTTCAAATGGAATGTGAATTTCAAAGGTCAAATATATTTCCAATGGAATGTGAATTGAATGGTCAAACTAATTTCCAATGGAATGTGAATTTTAATAGACAAATATATTTCCAATGGAATGTGAATTGAACGGTCAAACTAATTTCCAATGGAATGTGAATTGCAATGGTCAAATGCATTCAAATTTGATTTAATATATATATTAAACCACTTTAATGTGTTTTATTTCTGGAAATAATTGTACAAATAAATTAATGTAACTTCTTGATCTGGAACAGAAAGCTGAAATTGTGTTTTGTATGCATCTTCTATTTTGAGCAACCATGAAGACAAATAAGATTCCTTCAATTAATATGTTTCCTACTTTTAGAAATTACCAACATTAATCAGCTTTATAATTCAACCTGCTCTACTTGTAATTGGATTTTGTTGTACTTTTCTTCTAGCTGTTAGCTCAAATACATGTATCATACCCGTGGGTTTTTTTTCCAGGACAATATAAGGAATTACAAAACAAAATTAAAATTGCATGTACATGCATACTAGTGATTAAGAAAGTAAGTAAAATAGCACTACATGCATTTAGTGTGCTGCCCTCCTAGCTTTGAAAGCAAACATGTTTTGAATGAACACATCCCGTAAGTGCAACTCATGCTTGCCTACATGTAGTCTTTCCCACAAACAGGTTAGCTATGAACCTTAAAGCAAGAAGAAAAGAGAAAGCTACACAAAATGTATATGTATGTTCTGTATGCACCATTTACATTAGCTCTATCTATATAGTGGCAGTTACTAGACATATTTATGGCTGGTGTATTTATACCCGCACATTTTTACTTACAAGAGAACTTGCAAAAAGGGGGGAGCGGTTAATGAAATTCATTTTCAGGGTTATGAAGCTTGAAGCTCTAGTTTGATGAAAGCCTAACAAATTCCTGGGTAATCTGCTTAAAATCACAGAAACCATCTCAATCATCGAGGTTGTGATGGGCATATTTAATGAATGAATCACTGTGATGAGGCAAAAACAAGTTTTTGTCATTCTCTTAATGATAATAGAATGGTAAACCCCTCAAACATGAAATGAAACTAGAAAGAAAAGCAAATGTAAACAAATTAACCAAATGTAAAATGCCATCAAAAGTGAAAGAAATAAATGAATGAGAAAATTGTGCCACACGTAAGGCAGCAAATTTTCACAAATCAATGACTCAGTAACATTGAAAATCTTCATGCCAATGAATAACTTCCCTTAAAAATAAAAATAAAACAGTTCACAAGGAACTGGAAAATATGTAAATTAAAGAAAGAAATATGCAAATAACAAAGCAAGGGTAAATGCATGCATTAGAAATGTTGGCTGGGTTATTATGTGATAACAATTCTATGATAGATATAAACATTGTGATTTTATTGCACTTTAAAATATCTAATACGTGAGGAGAAATTTCTGTTGTATCCAATACCATAGTCACACTTGCAATAATGATCAAACCTAAACCAACCAACACCAATCCAACAAATTTGGGGTTGTTCGGGGCGATGTTGATTTTGGTGTCGGCCGAATGTCAGTTTTGGGGTAACATTCTGTATTCCGCGCACAAATTCAGTGTACATTTAGCAGTGTACAACCAGACCAAATCCAAACTGACACCAAACCAAACCGAAATCAACAATTCGAGGTGGTGTCAGTCGGTCTGTCGTCGGTCTTGAAGTGGTTTGGGTTCAGACCCCCAAATTTCTCAAAGTGGATTCCTTCGAGCTCGTTTGAAAGAATCCACTTCGATAACATTTGGTTAGGAGTCTGAATACAAAATAAATACAAACATTTGGGAATACAAACTGACACTGGAAAAGATTGAAAAAATAACCCCTTAACCCGTTGAGGACTGGTCCCGAAATATTTCGGGCTTGAGTCTATGGAGAATGCGTGTTATACCAAAATCAATTCGTCCTCAACGGGTTAACATTCAAAATTAATTCCTGCATTGACAATAACAAAAGGGAAATCCAATCAAAAATAAAAGAAATACAGTAATTTGCATCCCCCCCCCCCCCCCCCCGGATCCGAGAAATTAAGCAATTCAAATCTTTTCCACTCTGATTAGTAAGAGGAAAACAGTTAGACACAAGGGAACTGTTAGTACTTCAAATATTATTTTTAGGTAAATTTGAACAAAGAGACTTATTCCCTTTAACTCCTAACGTGCCAAGCTCGCATTTTTGCGAGTTACAATACACACAAATGCCAAAGAGCATTAAAATACCTGGCCGTTAAGAGTTAAAGGGCAAATTCCATGTGATTCTGATAAAATGGAGCAAATTTCTTGAGTCAAGTAAAACTATATCAAGCTGTAATGAACCAATTGTACTAGATTAGGGAAGAGATTTCTTTGTGGGGTTCTGGTGTGATAATAATTGCATTGATTGCACATTTCATTGCTTACTTCTGTAAATAATGTTTTTAACAAACATGGGCAGCAGAATTGTAAGTAAAGAACACTGTGCTATTATTAGTGTCATAAAATGATGTAGCACTTATAAAGCAATGTTTGAAATTATCACTGGCCCGCATGCCCAGGCCAACAAATTAAAAAATTAACTTTGTGCCAATGAAATGTCATTAATTAATAGTTTAATACCAAATTCTACCAAATTCCATTTGCCCACATGGGCATCCAAATGCATGTAACAAAATTGTTCATGTTTTCTCTTGTTTGGGGCCACCAAATCAAGTTTCGGATCACTTGAATTTGAACGATCTTGATTTTACATGCCTGACTGGGCCATAGAAAATATTTAATTTCTAGCAATGCTTTTAAATAGGTTATTTCGCTTTTCATGTGCTGTAAATAGAAAGACGAAAGAAAAGAAGAAGTAAAAAAAAATAACATGGCAGAGTGGATTTTGGTTCACTTGCAGAGAATTTCTCTGCTAAACTGACTTCTGGGGGGTGTTGCATAAAGAGTTGCGATTAATCGCAAAGTTGCGGTTGAACGCAAGTCAGAAAACATAACAAGCCAATCAGATTTGCGCATTTAGGCGCATTTTCCGACTTGCAATTAATCGCAACTCTTTATGCAACACCTCCCTGATGTAACATACACTGCTGGAAGGGTGCAAGAATTAGTTAGCAGGGCTCCGTCAACACTCTCAAAAGCATGTTGGCCCAGAGTGAGTCAAATTTTATGAGGGGACAAGAACATTTCAAAGTAATATGTGAGGAAAAGTAATTACCTTTCCTTAATTTAAAATGTATTGAATGAATGTGAACATCCACAGCAACTATAGACTTTACAATTAGTGCTGTAGCAAATGGGTGAAACCTATGAAATCTACGTCAGTTAATTTATTATAAACTAGATGGATCTTCGACTGCGCGCAGTCGAAAATGATGCCTCCGCCATTACGCGATTTATATCAAGCCCAAATCAACATGTACACTGAATTAATTCTGTCAACTCAATTTTGATGGTACTCTGTCTTTTAGATCTTGACGTATCACAATTATGAGCTATAAGTGACCTTGACCTTTGACCTCATGACCCCCAAAATCTAATCAGTTCATTGGCTCTCCAAGGAACATACATGTACCAAGTTTGGTCAGAATCCGTCAATCCGTTCTTGAGATAACGCGATCACAAGCTATTTTTGCATATATAATGAGCTGTGACCTTTGACCTTTGACCACATGACCCCAAAATCTAATCAGATCATCGGCCCCCCAAGATACATACATGTACCAAGTTTGGTCAGAATCCGTCAATCCGTTCTTGGGATAACGCGATCACGAGCTATTTTTGCATATATAATGAGCTCTGTGACCTTTGACCTTATGACCCCAAAATCTAATCAGATCATCGGCCCCCCAAGATACATACATGTACCAAGCTTGGTCAGAATCCGTCAATCCGTTCTTGAGATAACGCGATCACAAGCTATTTTTGCATATATAATGAGCTCTGTGACCTTTGACGTTTGACCTCATGACCCCAAAATCTAATCAGATCATCGGCCCCTCAAGATACATACATGTACCAAGTTTGGTCAGAATCCATCAATCCGTTCTTGAGATAACGCGATCACGAGCTATTTTTGCATATATAATGAGCTCTGTGACCTTTGACCTTATGACCCCAAAATCTAATCAGATCATCGGCCCCCCAAGATACATACATGTACCAAGCTTGGTCAGAATCCGTCAATCCATTCTTGAGATTTCCAATCTCAAGCTACTTTTACATATAATGAGCCCTGTGACCTGTGACCTTTGACCTCATGACCCCCAAAATCTAATCAGTTCATTGGCTCTCCAAGGAACATACATGTACCAAGTTTGGTCAGAATCTGTCAATCCCTTCTTGAGATAACGCGATCACGAGCTATTTTTGCATATATAATGAGCTCTGTGACCTTTGACCTTTGACCTCATGACCCCAAAATCTAATCAGATCATCGGCCCCTCAAGATACATACATGTACCAAGTTTGGTCAGAATCTGTCAATCTGTTCTTGAGATAACGCGATCACGAGCTGTTTTTGCATATATAATGAGCTCTGTGACCTTTGACCTTTGACCTCATGACCCCAAAATCGAATCAGATCATCAGCTCCCCAAGATACATACATGACCCAAGTTTGGTGAAAATCCGTTAATCGGTTCTTGAGATAACGCGATCACAAACTATTTTTGCATATATAATGAGCTCTGTGACCTTTGACCTCATGACCCCAAAATCTAATCGGATCATCGGCCCCCCAAGATACATACATGACCCAAGTTTGGTGAAAATCCGTCAATCGGTTCTTGAGATAACGCGATCACGAGAACGGGACGTACGGATGTACGTACGTACGGACGGACGGACGGACGGACGGACAACCCGAAAACATAATGCCTCCGGCTACTTCGTTGCGGAGGCATAAAAACACTTATTGTGCTGGCCTAAATTTGCCACTAGAAATACAGCTACTGGGAAGCACTGTAGAAAGAAAAGTACTGTAAACGTGGTAATGTTCGCGGTGCATTACTTTTCGTGGATTTCGCGCTGAAGTCGGCGTCCGCGAATATAAATGCACGATTTGCAATGCGTGTGAACACTTTCTCGGCCGCGAAATTAAAAAGCCGCGAATGTGTCTTTGTGTCGCTCAGCGCGAAATATTAATCGCGCGAAAATAACAATGTTTACAGTAATCCCCTAATTGCACCTAAATATGGCACAACATTTTTTTAAATACCAAAGTTTGCCAAAATTCAAATACCAGTTGTACCAAAGCTTAAGAAAAAACAGGAGTCATCAAGTGATGAAAAAGAATGAAATACATGAAAATAAAATGTAATGAAATATTTGATAAGAGAATGCAAAATGTGAAATTGTGTAAAAGCCAAATGAAACAAAATGTTCAAATTTAAAGAGAAAAGAAAAAGAAAATTAAAAAAACAAAAAGCCAGAAATGTTGAAGGATTTACCCCCTCTTATTATGAATAGGTAGCCGAGGCGGGCGGTTAAGCCCTTTGCTTGTCACTACATGTTGGTCCCTCCTTCACCATGCATGAATCGGTGGATATAATACACCGCTGGGTTATCAAGGGGTTAATGCAAACTGCAATGTTTGTTATGTCACTCTTGGAGTACTACAAGAGCAAGGTGTTAGTGGGCACCACCTTGGCTTTTGATCCATGCGGTCGGTGATGGTGCTCTATCCACGCTTCCGTCTCCTGTTTCGTGTCAGAAAACAGACATGGCAGGTCTTGATGTCAGTATTTAAATGAAAATGAGCAAAGAAGACGGGGGGGGGGGGGGGGGTTTCCCCGGGGGGCAAACTTTTTTCTTTGCTCATATTCACTTTTAACAAAATATATTTCTGGTCAGTTTCCCTATGTTTTGAAATAGATCTTGATGTTCTCACATTACTGGTTGAAATTTAAAACAAGACACCCTCTTACCATTTCAAGGAGGTGTTGCTTTTATAAAAATTGGTGATTTAAAACCAAATTGGGGAGATCTATGTTTTAAAAGGGTGATCAGCAAATGTATAATCCTGATCCTTTTGTTTTATGAATGCATGTGCAACAGCAATATGTGTCTAATTACTTGGTTCAGTGGAGCAGTAATCTGGATAGTTCCTGGGGGGTGTTTCACAAAGATCCCAAGTCAAACTTAACACTAAGTTGGACTTAAAAAGTATGGAAAGCCATTAGTTTCTTTGTAAAATTGTCAAACGTGTTCTTTAAACAGGTATAGAATTTTAATCAAAACATTATAAATTGTTTCTTTTATCAAAGAGACTTCAAGTTATTGATGTAAATTTTTGATGAAAGTTTCAAATATTCTCATTTGGGCTCTTGAATATAATTCCGAAGCTACAAGTGGCCTACCATAATTTTTAGTCCAACTTAGGGATTTAAGTTCGACTTGGGACCTTTGTGAAACACCCCCAGGTCTTAAAAGGGAGGTTGTCATAGCTTTTAAAGTATATATTTGTTACATTTATGTACTGCACATACAGGTTTCGAAATGAAAACAAAGAGAAAACAAGAGAAAGAAAGACAAAAACAAAAAGCAGTTCCAATGTAATCTGGTCTGCAAACGATAATATACTTGGGATTATAGGTTTGGGGAATAACAGAACTTTTAGCTTTATTATAAATTATGCTGTACTATTTTGTTTAGTAAATTAATAAAAAATTATAAGGCTATATACGGCTGGGAAAGTGATTAACAAGTCACAACATGGTATAATGGGCAAACATAACATGGTTACACAGTTATTATCATGCGACTACAACTACACTTCTCCATAGTTTAAGTTAATGATCTTAACAACAAGATGCATACAAAATCATAAATAGATCATGGTGCATGCACATCATGCCATGCTATTTACTTCCATTCCATTCTTATTGTCACAATGAAAATGAAATAAAAATTGCTTTTTTTTTAAATAAGCAAATTAAATTTGATAATAATTCATTAAGTCTGTCATACTGTATCAATTTCCTGCCGACAATTGTAGTATTAACCCATATACTCAATAACCTGTTGCTTGCAGGGACAAAATATTCATTTTTCAGGGGCTACTTTTCAAGCTTGCCTGCATGAAAATAACACTCTGAAAATTTGTTTTGCAAATTTACGGGGACTCTTTTATGATTTTCGAGGCCTCTTTTGGATATTTTGGGGACAAATTTGCCCCGAGCCCCCATGTTTTTTTTTTCACTGGTTACTTGTTATATTACTTATTGTCAGAACCCACACTCTGCATTGGTTGTTGCTACCAATAAAGGACAGACAGATTGTTGAGAAAAACGCTTTATTTTTGTGCATAAAATTTGTTTCATTTATTTATGTGACCCCTCAATCATTAGAATCACTGGCCATTCAAATTATCCAATACACAGTGCTACAGTAGTAGTAATAATACTATTGGTTAACCCAGGTTTTTAGCCATTTCAGTGCTTTGTACACATTTCCCTGAGGGACCTGGGGGGTGTTTCACAAAGATCCTAAGTTGAACTTAGCTCTAAGTTGGACTTAAAAAGTATGGAAAGCCATTTGTAGCCTTGGAATAAAATATGCTCAAAACTTTTCATAAATTTTAAATCAAAAACATGAAATCTCCTTGATAATAGAACATATTAATGATTTGAATCAACATTTTATGCCTTTTAAAATAAATTTTACAAAATTGTTTCATAGAAACTAACGGCTTTCCATAGTTACTAAGTCCAACTAAGAGTTAAGTTCAACTTAGGATCTTTGTGAAACACCCCCCAGCGTCTAATATTGAAAATGAGCAAAGAAAATAGGGTTTCCACAGGAGGATTCGAACCAAAGACCTCCGGATTGCAAGAGCACCGCTCTACCAACTAAGTTAGAAAGCCTGTGTGCTGGCTGTTCATCCCTGAAACCCTTTTCAATGCTCTTAATATTATTAGTAGGGGATTAATGCAAGACTTACCGCTTTCCTCCTCCTTTCAGCACGCACAGTCTCATCCTCCACGTCGATCATGTGCTGCCTCCTCCTTCTCGCCTCCAGAGGGCTCACTTCGCTCGAGGGTTGGGTATCCCCGGGGCCAGGGGTCTCACCAGGAGTGGGGGATGATGGTGTCCTCTCCATTGGAGACGTTGGTGGTGGTGGTGATGAGGGTGCAGGGGACGTTGCGCTGGGCCCCGACGCCTCTGCCTCGGGCTTGGTGGATGAGATGACCTTGAGACCGACAGCTGGACCCTCGCTGGTGGTCTTCCCTGTAATTGATAGAGATATACAGCAATGTGAATAGAAATTAACTTTTTTTGTTCAAAGTGGCACAGTCGGGCAAGTCAAATAGAGATTTGCCTGATTTTGCTGGCCCGGAATAAGAATTTAGTGGCCCCTAAACAAAGATAATATATCAAAAAAACTTTGTTAATTTTGGTTGCCCAGTCGGGCAAGTAAAATTTGACATTTAAAAACGTTAATGGCACAAACCTCATTTTTGGTGGCCCCTTGCCAGCGGGCCTGTGCTGATTTTGAGACCTGTCGCAGACATAATTGTACATTTGCACATCATTTCCCAAGTCAGGGCTAAACTGCCTAAAACAAAACACTGTCCTGCTTAACGTTCTCGCCAGGCCGTGTTCGCGTGGGGGTGCCGCCACGCGTAAATTTATTCTTCAAACTTGCGCCACCCGAAAATTTTGATGAGATAATACCGCCATGTGTAAAATCAATAAATTCATGACAATTTCCCCATATTTGCAGACACCATTTTCATAATTCCTATTTGATTATTTGTCTCCACAAATACAACAAATATTATTGCCAAATAAAGGCGCATCCTCGCTCTTAAATCGCTTCGAGGAGACGAGGAAATCTCTGATATAATTTTAGAAACACGCACCGTACACCCAACCCTCGCCCGGTCGTCCGTCCGGGCGGCCGTCCGCGGGCGAGGCAGCCAGCACAGGCAGTTGGACCGCTGCTGCGCTTCATCCGATCGAATCTCATAAAGCGGTCTGCAAAAATGCAGTGTTTCGCGCTCAAATTCATCTTTTTATACGGCAATAAAATGAAGTATCGATACTTTGCTGGATTTATGTAACAATATTTATGGAAATATAGTTACAGAATATTCAGTATTACCTCAGTTTTTAGCAAAATATTACTTTTTCCGAAGTAAAACATTCACTCAAGCGCTTGTTACGCGAGCGAGAATTTCAGTAAGCGATTGAACATAGCAGAAAATCAGATCGTTTGCGATCGTTGCCAATTTCTGGGCAGCGATATCATATAACGTGTAGTGTAGTCTACGCGGGCCCGTTCACAAATTGGCAACAAAAGTGTGCTAGGTTCAGTTCATCTGGTCCATCGTCCGAGCGAGTTAGAAAATTATATCGAGATTATCAGTGCATTTTTGTGCCGTTTTGCAGGTAATTGTTCTCGTATTTATTTTAAAAGCCTTGCAAACATGTAAGTAAAATAATAGATAGTCTAGAATAGATGCGATCGTAATAATCTTGCATTTTCGTTCCTTTTCGGCACTTTTTAAGAGTGCAACTTACAAGGCAGTTGGCGCACTAGCTAGCTACCTCTCTCGCAGCGCGGGGCCTGCCGAAACTCTGGCAGACCTTCTAGTGTGTGTTTCGTAGGTTTTTTTTTCGATGCACATGTTCAATTTGCGTCGATCAATTTGTCAAACAAGTCGATAATTTTGCTAAAAATAACCACTCATACGGTAAAATATGCCCTTTTACACTAACATTGGACAATTTTCTAAAAAAATGTTTTCATTTCCGATGTTGCAAATTTCACATTGAAAAAACTCCCGGCCCTACTCCTACCCCTGCGGCGTGGCATCCCGTGCTTGAATAGCAGCAATACATGCGGCACGGGTAATTTTTCCGACATATATGTTTGTGGTTTTGCGCCACGGGTAAATTTTTTCCTGGCGAAAACGCTGGTCCTGCTTGCCTAAGGCCAGTAATAGTTTACTCAGGGCCAGCGAGAAATTGTGAGTCATAGTTTGGTGGCCCCATTGGGAAACTAGATTTTTCAACTGACAATGAAAGAATGATAGCTGGTTGTATTCTATCATGTGTAGCCTCAACCATAAAAATAACTTTGACTTACAGATGGTTTAAAATAAACATGTTATTATGGGGCTAGTTAATTAATATGAGGCTACAATCAATTGAGAATAAGCACTCACCCTTCCTTGCACTGTAGTCATCAGTGTCCTCCACTTCACTCTCCTCCTCGCTACTCGACGATGAGCTAGATGATGAGCTGATTCTTTCATCAAAGGACGACAGGTCGCTGGTGTGGACAGAGCTGACTGTCACGTCCGACACATGGCTGTCAGATTCAGAAACGTTATCCGGGAAGAGATCCTCTTTGTCCTCCTCCTCATCATCCTCATCTTTCTCCTCCTGCTTGTCGGTCTGTTGGTAGGTCATGCTGACATCATCTTGAGAGTCAAAAGTAGACTCGGGAGAGGAAACATCCTCCAGGTCCTTGGAGAGCAAGTCGTCCACCGGTGTCTTCACATCTCTGACATCGTACAATAAACCTCTGGAAGAGGAAGGTTTATTTCGGATAAGTTCGCTCCGTTTATTTGGTCTTGCGTCTCGATGGGGAAGTTGTTCCTCTTCCTCACTGTCAATTGGTTCACTTTTCAAGTCTGGAACATTCGACTGACACCCAGACAACCTCGAGTCTGCAAAAT
The DNA here is from genome assembly GCA_037951105.1 of Echinarachnius parma. Classification (NCBI taxonomy): domain Eukaryota; kingdom Metazoa; phylum Echinodermata; class Echinoidea; order Clypeasteroida; family Echinarachniidae; genus Echinarachnius; species Echinarachnius parma. Next base: position 70,561 of record JBAMJV010007509.1, read on the forward strand.
CTCTCAACGATTTATGTTTCCTCTTTCCCAGTCGCGCTGCCACAACACCATCATCCTTGACTACAAGAGTTCCCACTTCCAGGCTTCTCTTGCTCTGGTCCATAGCACCCACAGCCCTAACTTGGGTGCCTTTTGTAGGAGAGATACCCTTCCCCTTTGGTGAGGCACCTTGGTCCCCAGCTTGCTGTCTTGCAGCAGCCTTCATCAGCAGTTTCTTCGCCGTTGCCTTGTTCGGATCCATTCGCACAACTCTGACAACCTTGGTGCCATCTGCCTTCCTGACCACCACCTTCTTGACTACCACCTTTCTCTTCTTTAGCACCTGCCCTGCCTTTCCTGGAGTAACTGTACCTGCTTTGCTGGAGGTCACAGGTGCTTTGCTTAATGGAGCCTTCGCCAAACTCGGCTTGGGCTTTTCCTCATCACTCTCTATGCTAAGGGGATCTGAGGAAACAGAGTCAAGGCTTGGGGTTGATGATACCGATTCTGTTCGCTTCCTCTTTGAAACACCGCTTGGTGGGAGGGGTGGCGGAGAGGCTTCCCTTGAACGTGGAAGCGGCGGTGGTGCTGGTTTCTCCTGGGGAGCACTGGTGGCTGGCAGCGGTGGTGGCCTAGGCTGAACCTCCGATGTTGTTGCTCCTGGGAGAGGCGGGGGCGGTTGGTTGATGCCTGATGACTGAAGGGCAGATGTAGCTACTGCAGCACTCCAATTGACTAGTGGACTCGCAGCTGGAGAGCTCTTCATCCCAGTTAATAGTGGACTTGAACTTGTCCCATTGCCTAAAATATAATATGAGAAGAAAAGTTATACAGCCATTTCAGAATTGTGAACACCAAGTTCTGGAGTGTGTTTTGCTCTGTCATAAGATAAAGAAAGAAGATGAAAGCTATATTAGTATTATGTATCACTAACAGGACTCACTATGCATACCTACAAGTCTTTTACTCTTTGCTAATTTACTTGTACGCGTCTCGTTCTATTTATGAAACAACTAACATTGTGTATTTTTTCTGCACTATGATTTCTTTTTTGAATTCTAAAGAAATATTGCCATGTCTTCCAAGCACATCATTTACGTCTATTAACCCCAATGATGTGGCTGTGGGACTTTATTCCAGGCCTTACTGCCCCCCAAGACTAAATTAAAGTACCTTACACAACACAATTTTGGGCTCTGGCTGCCTAAATGTAGGAATCTTTGCTCCCCACCGGGGTTAAAATAATAATAATATTTCAATTTATATCTGAGCCTTATATTATCTAATAGCGCCTAGTATTAAATATCTCGGAAACACCTAGTAATATCTCTAAGCGCCTTACATTATTACCCCGGTCATCACACACACTTCAATCAATCAATCCGCACGTGACGTGCACTTTCTGCTCCCTTGGGAGCGATGCATTCTGGCAGCCATGAGGCGCACTCAATGGTATACAACGGTATAGTGCTCTGTCTTACCCTGTGCTACATTGGTGTCGGTTCCCGGTTTGCTAGTACTGCTGTCTGCCTTGGCATCCTCACTAGTTGAAGATGAGGCGCTGTCGCTATGGAGATACTCCTTGACCACCGCTTCTATCCGGGGGAGAAACAAATGCTGGATCTGGGCGTCCACAACTTGCTCGATGATTCTTTCAACACCGGAGGCAAGCATTTCCGATCTGTAATAAGAGATGAACAAAATTAAACAAACTAAACAAATTAAACCCAAGTTTCGCAACCAAAGTTGCTCTATAATTTTCAAACACCAGAGGTAAGCATTTCTGATCTGCAATAAAGCAATGCATGAAATTAGTACAGGCCCACTGGCCCAGGGCCACTTAAACTTAAAGTTGCCTTTGGGCCACCAAAATATCATCAACGACAAATTTTGCTCGCCTGTGAATGGGCAACAAAATATAACAGAATTTGTCATGTTTTTCTTTGTTTGGAACTATCACATTAACCCGGCCATCATGGACGATTGCCCACATATTTGTGGTTTGGTAGTCCTAAATTTGAGCAAGAACAAGACAAGGAGAAAGAGCATGCATCTCTCTATTATTATGTGTGGAGGCTTGTCTACTACTTACTCATTTATCTGTCTCCTGAGTGTGTTCCTCAGCTGGTTCTTGTTCATGTCAGGTGTCCATGTGAAGTTGGAGAGGAAAGTGGACACATACCCCTCCACTCTCGATCCCAAGTTCTGATATGCTGGCTACAATATAAAACAGACAAATGTGATGTAATGAGACAAGTTAGAGCTTAAACATGCACACATGCGAAGCCTTGCGTATAGGCTAAGCACCATACCAGGGAGTCAGGGACACATTTATTAAAACAAACTTATTTTTCACTCATCTGGTTAGTACTTTCATTTTTACCTAGCTAGATCTCATCCGTTCTCTAGCTTTCCCAGTCCACGTCCATTAAATTCTGGGTTATCTTGCAAAAATAAATAATAATAATGTATATTTTTGGGGACAAGAAAGGCATTGATAAGCAAGTTGCCTTCAACTAGTGTGTAATGGGCAATTCCAAGCAAATGCCGTGACGGTCAGAGGGTGTTTCTCACAATGAAAGTCCAAATAACTCATAAAATCTAAATATCCCGAACCAACTTTTGATATGCATCTGTTACCACTATCCTACCTATTATTTATAATAGGAAATAAAACCAAAATTCCCAATAAATTATGAATTATGAATATCAATATCTGCCGTAACGCCGTGACGGCAAAAACACATGGATTTCTTACATGGTAAGAAACTAAGTAAACTCTGTGAACTACAGGAACATTTTGTAATTTTGTCACATTGATTCTTTGTAATAGACATCAAGCTAGAACATCCAAATAAAAATGTAGAAAAAATCCAATGCTCATAGTAAATATGATATCATAAATGTATCTGTGCATTGTAACGCCGTGACCTCTGAATTGTACATGTATGGGAGATATTAAAGAGATGAATAATCATATATAATTTTAATGTAGTGATCCAGAATCAATAAAGAACTAGATGAATGGGTGATATAACCAAGATGCTATTAAATGATCGTCCGCATGACACAAATTTGCAGCATAGCGCCCTCTATTGATCAAAAAATGTTTTAGGACATAACTGAAATTCTTATCTATTTCAGAAGTTAGTTCATGGAACCATCAAATATTAAAACCAAAATACATCCTTAAATGTAACAATGAAATATGAGACCTTTGACATCTGACCTTTGACCTTGTTTCTCAAAATAACGTAGAAATTTGTAATTTTCTGTCTGCACAGTTCATATTTGCAAGTGATTTGTTTCATGTAACATGATTTCAGTGTTAGTAAATGTTTGTGTTTGAATTGGTAATTATCCGAGTGACCTTTGACCCGTGCCCCAAACATTTTCAGAATTTTTTTTTTTTACCTACTACAGTACTCTTTCTAACATTGATTCTGGAACTTAATTGTGAGAACAAAAAAAACAAACAATATTTTGACCCGTTGACCTTTGAACTCCCATGACCCCATTCCATAATCAGGTCATATACTTCACTGGACGCATACCAGTATTATTATCATGTTATCCTTCAATGATTCTCAAACTATCTTGAGAATAATATATTTTTTTGCATATTATTAGCTATGTGACCTTTGACCTCATGGACCAAAATCATATCCAATAATCCGTACCTCTGAATACATGGATTGTACAAAGTTTGAACAAAATCCATCCAATGATTCTTGAGATATTGCAAAAAAAAGAACACTGATGTACAGATGCACATACAGACAGACGGACATACAACCCCTACACATATATGACTCGGGTAACTTTGAGATCTATGGAAACATTATCAACTGACCCTATTAATATTATAGCATGAGCAATGCGGAGCATACCTAAACAAAATATCTTACATTATTTGATTATGTCTACTGTATTATGTCAATGGAGATCCAGGAGGTAGCGTCACGGTGTTACACAAAACGTAACGCCGTGACCAAATTGATATTGATTAGATTAATAAGTGGTAAAAGATAATGCTGCTATTCAGCATCCATATTATAGCCCTATGGGCTAATACACAGGAAACAAAAAATCATTTCATTCCCATTCATATTTTTCCAGAAATATTAAAAATATCTGTTTTTAGTGTAACGCCGTGACATATTGATGACTGTAAATGAGACAGTCACTGAAGCGGAACGAAGAGCGAAAATTACGAAATTGATATTTATCTGAAAAATTGAAGCAATGATCCTATCAACACTGAAAGAAAATTTTATTAAAACTCCTTTTTGCAGTTCTTTTATGCTTAATATTTACAAGAATGTGAAAATAATTGGAAATTAATTTATGCTATATAATTACAATAAAATAATTACCACCAAACCCTCTCCTCACAATAACCATACCGGCGCTGTAGTTCTTTTCAGAACTACAAGCTCAAGAAAGAATACAAACAGTCCTTTCCAGGGCTACCAACGGGTGGGGGGGGGGGGGGGGGGTACTCACGTATATTGGGTATACGGGGATGTGCCGCTGGGAAGGGTGACTTTTTCAAGAAAGATCCTTAGACATGGGTCCCTTTTTTCATATTTCCCCTTTTTTATACGGGATTTTTGGATTTGGCGATGTGAAATTGCAAAAATTTTCAAGCTCGCTACGCTCGCTTACTTAAAACCACAAAATTTGCGGGAAATACACCCGAAACATGCGCCGCAGGCGAAAAAAAAATCTAGACATGTGTCCATTTTTCGCAAAAGGACCCTTAGATGTGGGTATGGGTTTGGAGGTCTCAGCCGCACACCCCCTTCCGACTATAATCTGAGTACCCCCCCCCCCCCCCCCCCCCGGGCTTAAGACATGTCTTAAAGGTAAAGGCCAGTTTTGGAAACGCCCCCCTCTCAAAAAAATGAAATGGAAGCTCTTATTACCAATAATGTGAAAGAATATAATTGTACTAATATAGGATTATCCAAATTTGGCCAAGAAACCGCCTACTAATTGATATATTTGCAAAATTATAACTTGATCTGCTGCAGATAGAAATCGCCAACTCGGAATCGCCCATACGCTACGTACAATGGCCACCCCTACAAGACAAGGGGTTAACAGCATGCTGCATTAACCCCTTACTCCATTGCCTGGTAAAAAAGCCTGATAGTCAGCTGCCCTCATTGTCCCAGTAAACACTGGGGAAATCCCCTGTCTGCCTAGCCTTAAACTAGATGTTTTTCACACTATCAATTTGATGCTGTGTTATGGCTGTAATAGCATAATATGGCTTTGTTCAACAAACAATTATAGCATGTCTTCACTCTAAACAATTCTTACAAACTTTGAACTATCTATAGATAAGATTAACATGGTCATGATTGAATGAAGGCTTCATTGAATCATGACCATGTTAATCTTATAAGTAGAATCAAAGCTGGCTGTAAAGATTTAAGAATTCTTTATAGTCACAGATTGACCTACATTCTTTGTTACACTTATACAAAAGCTAAACCAGGGCCTATGGCCAGGCAGTCAATTCACACATTCACAGGCAATGGACACATATATGTAAGATCCTTTCCTGTCACCTTGTCATTGAAGTTTTTTGTACCACTGTTCTGCAGTTTCAGTAGGAATTTAAGAATGTTACTGGGCATATAAAGTAATGCTGTTATCCGATCCGGGAACGATCCGATTTCCCGGCGATAATCGCTTCTTTGCCGGATCCGAGAAATAAATTTTCTCGGTAGAAAATATCGGAAGATTTTGCCGACCCATTTTCTCCAGTAATAATTGAAAATGTGTATGTTTGACAGTCCATTAAGTAGTGTAATTTAAATAAAGAATGGGGGAATCAATATTGTTTACTTTATGAGTGGTTATTTTGGAGAAATTCTTGGTTCGCTAATTCGTTTCGCAGTCGAAAATTGAACAGGATGCGAAAAATTGCTAGTCATTTGAACGATATTGCCGACGGAAATGCACACAAAGTTAGGCCGAAACTCTCGGGGAGACTTCAGATGTATATCTGTATGATCGAGCTGATCAGCCAGTGCATTCTAAAAGTGGCTCAAAATACGTATTTTGGTTATTTGCACCATGTTTAAATGTTTTGATATTCTACTTACATGATTGCATGGCGTTTAAAAGCTGAACAGAAAAAAACTGAGCCCCAAAGCAATGCAAACAACTACTAAAAAAATCGGTAAATAACAACTATACATATAATAACAGATCGCGGATGAATCCGGCGTATGAAACAAAGACCCGTACACGAGCGAATATGCGTGTAACATGCCAGCAGTGCAGCGGCCCGAAAACTTGCTGCTACTGGTACCGTAACTACTTCAACCTTCCCTCACGAACGTGCTTTGGAAATTTATCAATATATTCAGCGCAGTTTTTCATTGTTTTGAGGGTATTTTTTGTAATCTGTTCAGCTTTCAAATGCCATGTTATCATGTAAGTAGACTACCAAAATTGTGTTGATCACAAAAAGGCTAATTTATAGCCACTTTTTGAAGGTTCTCACCAAGAAGATCGTACAAATTTACATGTGATGTTTCCCCGTGACTAGCCGGCTGAGTTCTGTGAATGTGTGGCGCGATGCTGAACAAACGATCGATTTCTAGGCCCAATTCATTTCGGACAACGCTGCATTTTTTTCAGAGCAAATTGCAATATTATTTTTTTCCGAGATCCGATCCGATCCGAGAATCTCGTTAGCGATTTTGAATTCTACCGATCCGAGAACGATCCGGGATTTTTTCTTTACCTAACAGCATTAATATAAAGCCTAAACATGTAAACAACTGGTCTACTTTTGCATTTAGAGGGCAGAACAGCTCTGGCACAGATAATCAGATTGGATCAGATCCATTGCAGTATTTCTAAAGATCACAATTCTCAAATAGGAATTAAAAGTACTTTTTACATCAGAAGGCTCAATGTAAGTTTCAAATTGTGTTTAATTCTACCCTCCTAGAGTCCTACTATCCACAGTTGGTTTATTTGGTGAGATGATACTTTATTATAGCTAGAAATAATTTTACATTTTTGGTTAATCTCACAAACTTGTTTACTGTGCTTTCTATTAGTGCTGTAACTGACCTTGATGATCGGATCGTTTGATCGGATCGGCAAAATTTTATCGATCTTCGAAATCGGATCGATGATCGGGATCGGATGATCGGCTAAAAAAAAAAATAATAAAAAAAAAAAAAAAAAAAAAAAATGAATGGAAAATGATCCCCAAAAAACACATTTGGGGAATATAAATGAATACCAAAGCAACATATATCCATATTAATAAGCCCAAGGTAATCTTGTACGGGTATGCTTTCATTTCAAACTGATTACCTCTTCTTTTACAAAATTACTCACGCCGATTTTGAGCTTAGTTCCATGTGATTAATTTGGCGTAACCTTTCAGAAACACATGGGACTAAGGCTAAGCTCAGAACCGGCGCGAGTAATTTTGTAAAAGGAGAGGTAATCAGTTTTAAATAAAAGCATACCCATACAAGATTACCTTGGGCTTATTCATATGGATATATGTTCCTTTGGTATTCATTAATGCTGTTAGGTAAACAAAAAATCCCGGCCCGTTCTCGGATCGTTAGAATTCTATATCGCTAACGAGATCTCGGATCGGATCGGATCTCGGAGAAAAAAAATATTGCAATTTGCTCTGAAAAAATGCAGCGTTGTAGACTCATCTTTCTTGTTTTATATGGCAAAAATATTAATAATAATGACGTTTCGAGGCATGTACATATCAATTTTTACGGAAAAATAATATTCAGATTATTCAGAGTTTCGCAAGAAAAGTATTTTTTCGATGGTTTGTTCGGCATCGCACCACACGTACGTTTCACAGAAACTCAACCCGCCAATCGCGTGGAAAACCGCGCTTGTGAGCCACTGCCGGGCCCACTGCCCTCAAAAATCGGCTATAAATTACCCTTTTAGGGAACCACACAATTCTGGTAATCTACTTACATGATAACATGGCATCTGAAAGCCGAACAGAATACAAAATAACCCCCCAAATCAAAGACAAAACTGCTGAATTATCGATATATTTCCAAAGAAAAAAATCGGATTACGGACGGCTAGGCCTCGAGAGAACTCCAATGAGTTAGCTAGCTATAGCTTGCATATATCGCATGCACATGCAACAAGTTATTAGGCGTTAATTTGGTCGTATTACTTTGCGTGTGTTATGGTGAACGTTTTTTCTTACGCGAGATCCATCCGCCGAAAATTGGGGAATTCCCGGCGGCGGATCTATATCTGCACACGCAATTATACAAGCAAACGGGAGCGGTGTAGTAATTTTTTATCGATATTTTGCGCAATTGTTTTCATTGTTTAGGGGCATATTTTTGTTTCCGCCCAGCTATCAAACGCCAAGAAATCATGTAAGTATCAGAACATTTTTAAATGTGCAAATGACAATAAAACGTATTCAGAGCCACATTTTGAATGCACTGGCTTATTAGCTCGATCATACAGACATCCAACAGACGTCTCCCCTCGAGTATCGGCGTAACTTTGATTGCACATCCGTCCACAACATCGTTCAAATGACTAGCAATTTCGCGCATCCTGTTCAATTTTCGACTGCAAAACGAACTGACGAACCATGAATTTCTCCAAAATAACCACTCATAAAGTAAACAATATTGATTTCCCCATTTCTTATTTAAATTACACTACTTAATGGACTGTCAAACATACACATGTTCAATTATCATTGGAGAAAATGGGTCGGCAAAATCTTCCGATATTTTCTACCGAGAAAAAATATTTCTCGGATCCGTCTCGGAATCGGCTCGGAAGCCATTACCGCCGGGATCTCGGATCGGATCCGGATCGGATAACAGCATTAGTATTCATTTATATTTCCAAAATATGTTTTTGGGGATCATTTTCCAAAGAAAAACAAACAGATTTTTTTTTTTTTTTTTTGCCGATCCGATCTTCCGATTTTTTCTGCATGATCGGAAATCGGCAAAAACGGTCCGATCATGTATGATCGGATCGTGATCGGCATGCCGATCCGATGATCGGTTACAGCACTACTTTCTATATGCCATAGACCCACCCTAAGACCAATGCCATATAGAAAGCACAGTAAACAAATTTGTGAGATTTACCCAAAAAATGTAAAACTATCTCTAGCTATAATAAAGTATTATCTCACCAAATTAATCAACTGTGGATAGTAGGAGGGTAGAATTAAACACAATTTGAAACTTACATTGAGCCTTCTGATGTAAAAAGTACTTTTAATTCCTATTTGAGAATTGTGATCTTTAGAAATATTGCAATGGATCTGATCCAATCTGGTTATCTGTGCCAGAGCTGTACTGCCCTCTAAATGCAAAAGTAGACCAGTTGTTTACATGTTTAGGCTTATGCCCAGTAACCTTCTTAAATTCCTACTGAAACTGCAGAACAGTGGTAACAAAAACTTCAATGACAAGGTGATTGAAAGGATCTTACATCTGTGTCCATTGTCTGTGAATGTGTGAATTGACTGCCTGGCCATAGGCCCTGGTTTAGCTTTTGTATAAACGTAACAAAGAATGTAGGTCAATCTGTGACTATAAAGAATTCTTTAATCTTTATAGCCAGCTTTGATTCTATTATAAGATTAACATGGTCATGATTCAATGAAGCCTTCATTCAATCATGACCATGTTAATCTTTAAATAGATAGTTCACAGTTTGTAAGAATTCTTTAGAATGAAGACATGCTATAATTGTTTGTTGAACAAAGCCATATTATGCTATTACAGCCATAACACAGCATCAAATTGATAGTGTGAAAAACATCTAGTGTAAGGCTAGGCAGACAGGGGATTTCCCCAGTGTTTACTGGGACAATGAGGGCAGCTGACTATCAGGCTTTTTTACCAGGCAATGGAGTAAGGGGTTAATGTAGCATGCTGTTAACCCCTTGTCTTGTAGGGGTGCCATAGACCTTAGAGTGTATGTGCGAGTACACGAGGTGTTCGCTATATACGGGCTTGTCCCCAGCTTGTCGATATCTCCCCCAGCGCTAGCGGCGTGGACAGGTCCGAACTGGCGGTGGATTTATAAATTTCACAGGCGGATATTATTATTGGATTTCTTCCGATATTTCTGTATTTAACGATGCTTAGGTTCCGATTTTACCACACAAGCCCTATTTCAATACTTATTCAACAATAATGATCAATATATATGTATTCGGCTTCTTTCCCAAAACTGGAATTCATCTTTAATCTCTTATCTTTTCAGAATGCCCCCGGCCCCAGCTGCTGCTTAGCCTTAGCTCAGCTCAGCGGGCCAGGGACGGCACACGTGTGCGTGCGAGAACGCATATTGCTGCAGCTAGCTAGCTACTGTCTACTTACCTTCGTGTCAACATCAGCAAGGCAATCACGACGAAATTGATCGAAAATCCCTTGAGCTTTTACTCTATCGACTATTCTGGTGACTAAGGCAGGATCTACTCCGTTCGCTGTTGCTGACATCTTGGCTTTTTATTAGAGCTAAATAGGTCTGAGATCGTGCGTACTGTAGGAGCAGTTTGTATGTACTGAAAAACATTGAGATATTCATGCACAATTCATTAAAAACATGAACAGAGCGGTATATACTACCGCTTGTAAAAGTAAAACAATAACATCTCTTTCCTCATGCAGCGCATGTAGAGCGCATCTCATGGCGGTGCACACCGATCTCTATAGAAATATATTTCTATAGATTTGTGGCAGTGTATGATAATATATTTATGTTCACCTGCCCTGTCACCAAGCCCGGTTAGCTCAGTCGGTAGAGCATGAGACTCTTAATCTCAGGGTCGTGGGTTCGAGCCCCACATTGGGCGCCATTTTTTTCCCATCTTTCCGTCACATTTAATGCATTTTTACTACAGATGGAGTTACAACTCGGGTTCCCCATTTCTTTATGTCTCTGTATTCGTCTTTTAATTTTCATTTATGTTTAGATTAAAATTAAAATTAAAAGAGGATATACACTATTTTTTTTGGCTTATCTTGCCAAATACATTTATAAATATATATTATTTTGTTGAATTTTGTATTTGTATTTTTTTCGTTGTAATATATTTATGCATGTATGTTGATATATTTTTGTTGTGCACAAGGCACTTTAGTCCTCTTGTTTATTTTATGTATTCAATAAATCCGATATATCTATATATCTATCTAACCCCTAAAACTGCAATACAAGGTTGTTTGGTACTTGGTAGTTTATTCCTCCAAAATACTCCATAGGAGTTTTAACTTCACGGAAGTATAATTATAACAACACCGGAAAGCTTAGATTTCTTTGTTTATAATTCAGAAATACCCAAATCAGACAAATATATTGGGTTTGCCTTGGCTGGCCTTTATTTTTGTTTTAATAAAAACACTAATTTGTGATATAGGAACAAAGCTCATTCTGGAGACATCTTATTCCTAAATCTAATTCGTAATTTATTTCTATACCATTAAATGTGGAGAACCACATGCTTCCATTCGTATTTCAAATCATACTAACGACACACATCCCCACTTTTAACACTTACTTACATTATATTTGCTGACGATATTAGTCACATAAACTAAAATACACTGAGTGATAGACTCCAATTCGACATAGAATCCCCATGTTATCTTGTTTCGACAGCTATATATATATAGCTATATTTCATAAGTGAAATATTTTCTTTCAAAAAGGATTTTATTTTATGGTATATAATACCTCGTCACATTTCTTAATTCACAATAGCATAGGAAAATTGCAGCATAACAAATTCTTCAAAAGAAAGCATTGTACATGGGCGTAGGAGCACATTTTTCTCAGGGGAGGGGGGGGGGGGGGCGGGGGGGGGGGGGGGGCTGAGGTCTTTTGCCCGAATAATTATACTTCCCATTTTCACCTGACATGCAAAAAAAAAAGTCTTCGACTCTTAGATGCGAGTGTTGAACCCACAAATGTAGAAATAACCACCAATGAAGAAACGATCACAAAATAAATTAGAAGAACCACTATAATGTAGAAAACGACCACAAATGTAAAATACATCAACCACAAGAAAAATTCAACCACAAATGTAAAAACGACTCTTAGATGCTGTTGAACCCACAAAATAATGTAGAAACGACCACAAATGTAGACAAATTCAACCACAAATGTGACGAACAGCTACCACAAATGTAAAAACACCGACTAATGTAGTAAAGTACTAAAGTAGTAACTTTCTTGAGGGTGCAATCTTGCACCTTTAAAGGTGCAAAGTTGTACCCCAAAGGTACAAGATTGCACCCTCAAGAAGGGGTGCAAAATTGCACCCTATGTTGAGGGTGCAAAGTTGTACCTTAAAAGGAGCCGCCAGTGTTGCATCACTTTGCACCTTTTTTGTACCTGTTTTTCTTAGTGTGTACATGTTTAAACGCTAATTACAGATATAACGAGAGTACGGGAGCCGTGCGATTAATTTTGCTTGAACTCCCAAAATCATCGTACGGTCCCCGGCAAATATGTGACCGCTACACAAAGATAACGTACACATCGTGCGATATCCCAACTCCACGAAATCGTAGAAAATCCGCCGTAGGTTAAAAAATCGTACGGCGCCCGGAGCATTTGTGACCGAGGCATATACGACACGGCTTTACGGACATGTGTGACTGGGACATAATACTTATAACTAGTATGTTATCAGGCATATCAGGCATATATAATTTTTGTTTTCAAAATTTGTTCAGTTCTTGAACTTCTTGATACAACTACGCGATACACGGCCGCTTCTCGCTGGTGTTATTTTCGTTATAGCAGATGTACATAGTTGTTTGCCTAATTCCAATTGGTGCATTGATCACCTTTGCAACCATTTTGATTGACAACAGTGGCTGTTTATTCTTGGTCACACATGCAGTCATCGAACTTTGCATCGGACATTTCATCTCGCGATCTCTCTTTTTGGCCACTTCTCCGGACGACCGGACGCGTCCCGATGAAAATCAGGCTAAAGTAAAGAAAGGGATACTAGCTGTACACGGAGCTTTTCCTTTCTGGAATACTTGCCATCTATGTGCTCGAAGGGGATTTTAGGTCACGTTTCATACATTGCAAGGTTCGTCATGATGTCAGATGACTGTCTTCTTCTTTGGAAAACACTGCAATTGTGAGACTTTGCGGGTATTACAGTTTATTATTTCGTGCATCGCTTCTTGCATACCAAGTAAATTAACCCGTTGGAAAAATAAGACTTAATAACTGGCGCCCCATTTTCCTTCGAGCTTACCGGGACAAGATCGGATCGGAGTCGTCTTGAAAATGGCTTTCCGCATAATCGTGTCATGCTTGCTGTGCCTGATTCTGGCCCTGGTACAGCCACAAGAAACGTCAGTGTGTCCTGCGCCCTGTACATGCGATGAGTATGGTCCTAATATGGTGGAATGCACTGGCAAAGAGGCAATAACGGAAATCCCAAGCGGCATACCATGCGAGACTATGAAACTGTCCATCTCCTTTACAAGACTGAGGCAAGTAAAAAAGGATGATTTTTCATGTTTCGGCAACTTGATTGATTTGATTCTTTCCACGAATATCGTCAACCATATCGAGGAAGGTGCACTGGAACATCTTGTCTCCTTGTCGTATTTGGATTTATCGTACAACCATCTGACCTACGTTCCGTATCTCGGCTCTCTACCAACCCTGCACATCATCGATATCTCCAACAATCTCCTGGAACACTGGCCACGTCGTCTGACCTCCAATCTGATTATTGATGAACTCCACATTAAATACAACAACTTGCCCTCACCGACACCACTGCACCAACAAGTAAGGGTATTATCTCTGAAGGGGAACGGGATAACAGATATATCAAATATTACTAATGGGCCAACACGTTTTCATACACTGGATATGTCCCAAAATGATGTGGACATTCTTAAAGACTTAGGTTTATTGAATAGAATAACGAGACTTGATCTGTCCTCGAACAAGATTCGTGACATGCACAATGATACGTTCTCGCAGCTTGCGGATCTAGAGACCTTGATGCTCCAAAACAACCGTTTAGAAGACGTTTCAGCCATTAGGAATCTACCGAACTTAGAGTACGTCTCCCTATCGAAGAACCGACTGATATCTATCGAAAGTCCAGCTCTATCCAACCTCACGAAGCTCAGATGCTTAGACCTCGCAGAGAACAGACTAGTCGAAGCAGGGTTCCAGCCTTTAGTACTTCCACGCCTAGAATCGCTTGTATACTACTACGTGGAAACAAGTTTCGATCTTTGGACACAGCAACACTTATGCCTATATTAAGCACGATAAGAGATTATGTACTAAATGTGAATAGTAACAGGCTTACCGAACTATATCTACATGGATGTCCGCAATATTCCGAATTATATGCCGCATGTAATGCATTAATTTCAGTAAACCTTTCGAAATGTTGTCATCATCACTTGATTAACGTAGATTTATATGAAAACAGTTTGCGTCATGTGGACAATTTTCATAACTTACCCAGCCTTCAGTGGTTGCGTCTTAGTGACAATTTATTGACTGAGTGGAAGGAAGGACACCTGAATGGGAGTGCAAACCTACGACACCTAGATCTCAACAGAAATCAGATCAAAAGTGTTGAGAAATTGACCTCTCTGCCTTCGCTCTGGGAATTAAACCTCTCTGAGAACCGTTTGACTCATCTCAGGAGTGACACTTTTGAAAACACTCTTAATCTGAAAAATCTTGATTTATCGAGCAACAAACTTTCCAACTTGAATTTTAGTGTTACGCTTGGTGCACTAACAGTATTGAACTTGGGTAATAATATGTTACGATGTGTTGATTTCCTTCAGTGCAATTCTCTTCCCCTTCTCGAATCTTTGTATCTTGAAAATAATTACATTTATGAACTTCATCCATTTTCGTCTAATTTGCAATATTTAAACCTGGCAGGAAATTACATAGCTGATTTTGATATGACAACATTTTATTTAACATCCATTCTCTTTCTGGACCTTTCCAGAAACAGACTGACAAGTTTCTTTATTTTATCTTCGAATTTGGTTTTTACTATTGATAATAACAATGCATCCTGGTTTAAGAACAATACAATATATGGTAGAGATGTCAGCGCAGAAAACGTTGGTATCACAGATTTGGACACAATTGAGATTCACGATTCCCTTTATCGTCTCCATCTTCCAGGTAATTCAATTCGAGAGATTATCAGTGATACATTCCAACTCGCTACATCTTTGGTATTTCTGAACTTGTCTAACAATGTGATAATTCGTGTGGGAGAATCAGGGTTCCGAGGTATGACACATCTTGTATCTTTAGATTTGGAGCGAAATTATTTGACTTATCTTCCGCCTAAATCGTTTGACGATCTAAAACATTTAAGAAGTCTCCGTCTATCGGGAAATCCCATAACTTTTACTTCGCCATTTATGAGTATAACCGTATATGTTTTTCTTAATCTTGACAATTCGCACGCACTGCCTAACGTTCATGACATCAAGAATGTGAGCTATTTGTTTTTAAGAAATAATTCAGACGTGAAATTCAAGTTTAGTGGCAATAGCAGTATTACATTCCCAAATCTCAGAATACTTGATCTTTCTCAAAACGATTTAACGGCAATCTGTCCTTTCAACGTTCAAGCTAAAAATCTCCTCAGTTTAGATTTATCCAATAATCGCATTTCATCATTCTCATTAATATGCTTTACATTCATTCGCTGTCCTTACTCTATGAAACTCTCACATAATCGTATCCAAAGTATTCACAATGAAACATTTCACAAGGATCAGCAGTTCAATACTTTACTGCTGGATCATAATCGCATCAAGGTTCTGGAAAAAGGTTCGTTCCGTTTCCAGATGTCGCTTTCTGATCTCTCATTGAACGGCAATCAACTTACAAATTTGGACGGAGCATCTTTAACATTCTCTTTCCAATATTTGACCGTGAAGCTTGCTGATAATCCATGGAGTTGCGATTGTTCCATCTCATACTACCTCCGGTCCGTCGCAAGCTCGTCGGTCATATGTCAGTCCCCGACGTCCATCAAGAACACAGTACTCCAGAATGTTGATTCTTCTGATCTGATCTGCCAAGTCACTCGTCCTAGACTTTGTAGCAAAGCGCGGGTTTCCTTGGCCATAGATATCAATGAGAGGTATTTGGAACTACCATGTCCCATCGAGCGTGACAACTTGACGTCCGGAATCCAGTGGTCTGTCGGCATGGTCGGGGAAATCCCAGTGTCTTCTACAAGTCCTTTCTATTCTGTGATTTACGTTGACCCGAATGGCTCATTGCATATCCAGTTTATAACGCATGATATCATACCGAGACCCCTCTCTTGCTGGGCCGAGAATGCCGGTGGCAGGACTAACTTTAGTCTTGACCTCGTTGTTTTAGATCTCGGGGATGCCAGAAGTACTGGAACGTGGTCACGTGGTTCAAATCAGTCGTTCCTAACAGTATCAGAATTCAACGAGATTGCGACCTGTGGTCCTTGGGGAGGAGACACCGGCTCGCGGAAACTGTTTATAATATGCGCCATCTTGTCTGCGTCGTTCGTTTTGTATCTATATGGTCAGTTCGTATACGTATCTGGAGCTGTGTGCAAGAAATGACTTGTAGCATACACAGGGACAAACTGTTTATTGGTGGCGCACCGCGCCTGGTTCGGTCTGGGTCAAACCAGATTGAGCATGTTGAGTGGGGACGGAGGTTTCTTCTGTATTCCTGTCCATCATCTACTCCTCTAATGTTTGGCCTGTATTTGGCGCAGCTCACAGCCTTCCTGCTTGTTGCCATAATGTCAGCTGATCGAGGAGGCGAGAACGGGGTAGCTGGGAGGCAGCGTCTGGTAGGGGGGGGGGGGGGGGGGGGGTTCCCTCTTTGCCTTAGCTATACGCCAGATATAGACTAAGGGGCCTTGCAAAGTTTAAACAAAAAAATAAAATATCCAAATAACATTTGGAAGTGGGTGGGTGGGTCCAGGGCCATTTTGGATTAAAAAATAAAAACAATTGGAAAACCCCCCAAAATAAAGATTTAGTGTAAAAAGCTGCACTTTACTCGTCTCCCGCCACAATACTGTTGGGACCCAGAAGGAATGTCTGGATCGGAAGTCATCGAAAAGTCATTATATGATTTGAGTAGGCTGTCCATGTCGGAGATGGATTTCAAAAAAGGGAGGTGGGTGGGTGGGGAGAGCTCTATCCAAATTTTATTTGGATGTCTGGAATTGTTTAAAACTTTGCAAGACCCCTAAAAGTGTCCCTTTTCAGGGTGCCCAACAGTTATTAAACTTGAAAACTCTGATGATTTTGATAAATTGTTTCAATGATAATTAGGGGTGTTATGCACAATCATTTATCTGATTGTCACATCGGTTGAAATGAATGGATCGCTCAAAACCGTTGAAGGGACCATTTAGTGTATTATTATTATTATTATTATGTTTTTTAAATTACTAATAATGACTTTAAAATCAGCACATTCATTCGCACTACTGCTTTACTCTATATAACTTTGTTTTAAATTCATAAAAGGGGAAATTGTTTGAATCAAGTTTAACAAGTCATGCCGACATAAATTACTGTTGGTTGTCGTTTGGAAAGTATACATATTATGATATACGTATAAATTATATTGATATCAATGTAATAACATTATATACCTGACTTGCATATTATGATCCATATACTTGTATATATTCAATGTTACGGCCTTATTTAAGCCAATGTATCTTCATATAATTGTACTCGACTCTGTCCCATTTCTCTTTTTCTCTCTTTTTCTCTCTACAGCTCTTTATAAGTCGTATTTGTTATTTTTTCTCCCCTCTGGCCCTCTCCCTTATCCCTTGTCTCTCGCACCATGCACCAAGTCTATTTCTCCTCCCCCTATAATTACTTACACATATATTGTGTGATCTTGTGAAGTGATTTTATGAATATTTTCTTACGTACATAAATTGTAATTATTTGTATAGATTGCGTTCCATCTGTATTTTCTATGTTTTAAGTCCTCCATTTAAACGGGCTATACTTTCCATGGGCACTTTAGCCATTGGTAACAAATCTGTTCTTTTGTGTATTTGATTTCATATACTGTTGAAATAATTTGAAACCGAGTTGATATTGAAGAGAAATCGAAATCGATATTGAAGTGAACTTGAAATTGAAATTGAATTGACATAATCATACTCTAATATTGTTTTTTATGCAACACTATCTATTGGGATTTTTTACCAATCCAACAGAATTAAGATTTAACCTGCTGGACTAAAAACCCAATGAAAAAGTAACAAAACATGTTATAGTTGCAATCATATCTTCAAGCCTACATCTTGATATAATACAATTAGTATAAGGTATACTTCATTAGACAATATCACAAGGACAAAAATAGCACTATCGTGTTTTTTGTGCATATGGACTCTATAATTATTTACTAATATATTTCTCCGTTTGTACATGAATAAGATTTTCCACTTTGTTGTAGTATAAGACTGTATTGTACTGTACATATTGATCTTTATGTTAGTTCGCTTGTTCAATCAACTGATCATGCAAATCTGTAAAAAAAAAAATGTTAAAAAATGGTATAGGGAGGGGCCTTACTTCGGAAGGGTAATTTTTGCCTTTTCATGTTTGGTCTCCAGGGGGTGTTTCACAAAGATCCTAAGTTGAACTTAACTCTAAGTTGGACTTAACAATTATGGCAAGCCATTTGTAGCCTTGGAACCAAATATATTCACAAGCAAAAATGCAAGTATTTTAGACTTGACATAAATGTTACATCAAGAACATGAAATCCCCTTGATAAAAGAAAATAGCAATGGTTTGAAACAATATTGTATGCCTTTTAAAATAAATTTTCCAAAAATAAACTAACGGCTTTCCATAATAGTTAGGTCCAACTTAGATTTAAGTTCAACTTAGGATCTTTGTGAAACACCCCCAATGTCTATCTTTGTATTATTGACAATCTTGTATGTTATCAATAAATGTATACTAGTATTCATATGTTCGATGTTATTGTATTACTGTGCTGAAAGAAAAATAAATACAAATTGAAACTTTAACTTTAACATAATGATCTGGGCATAATTCTTGTTGATAAGTTGTGTCTGAATATAAGTCACATTGAATATACATAATATGTATACATGTACTTCTTATAAACACTGCACAACAATTTTGGAAACTCAAATTGAATTGATACCATTTATCGTAGTGTACTGTAATTTCAATTAATGGTATCATTGGAAAGACAGTTTATTTTCATTTATAGTTATACCCAATTTGTCACGGAATACGCAGTGTATAATAATACGAGGCAAAGTCAAAATTTAGAAGTGACAAAATACATTGCATTTGTGCAATATTATGAAGGAAGATAATTATTGATTATTGTATCATGATCGAATGTAAATAGTCACAATATTTTTGTTAGGCTGATGTTATGTCGTTATGTTTGGATTAGGGTTAAGGTTAGGATTAAGCTATACTTCATTTATTGCATTAATTTATGTATATACATACTTATGTTTGTTGTATTATTTGTTTTATCCGTTTCATCCTCTTCAAGGTTGTGAAGAGGATGAGTTACAGTAACTGTTACTAATATTAATCTCTGGATCTTCAGTTTATAAGTTGATTTCCTACTTTTAGAGGGTCCTTCCATTTCCATATTTAAATGTAATGTACTCTAATCTTTGGTTGTATTTTATCACTATTGTACCTTTTGTTGTTTTGCTTTCATGTTGATTTAACTAGTAATGTTTTTAACGGAATGGTGAATAAAGTTTCAATTTCAATATTGGTTCTGACCTCCCGTCTTTCAATATGAAGTTTGTTGGTTCAATTTCAAACTGCGAGGCACAGGTGTCCTTTAGAAAGACACTAGGTAGGCCTACCTCCTTGCTTTATTTGCTGCTGTCAACCCAGGTGTATACCTGGCAGGAATTTATTCCTTGAAATGCTTGAGCCATATTCGGGCAAAACGCACCTGAAATTTGGGCAAATCATGTCATATTTGGGCAAAATCCATGTCTTATTCGGGCAAAATCATGTCATATTCGGGCAAATTCATATTATATTCGGGCAAAATCATGTTACTTTCGGGCATTGTAATGTTATTTTCGAGCTTTAAACAGGCGAGGACTCTTTTGTTTTGTTTTTGCCTGTCAAGTGAAAATGTGAACATTCGAAAATTCAGGCAAAAAACCTCAGCCTCCCCGGTCAAGCAAACACTTTGCAAATATACATGTACAGTAGAACCACTTTATAATGAGGTACCCGATACAGCGAGGTAATTTCACACGTCCAGTGCCCATATTTATGAAAGCCCGCTAGCTTAGTTCCTTGCTAAGTCTATTTTGGATGGCGTGGCTACGAATTAAAAACAAGGTATTTTAGTTGCTAACTAGGGTTTATTTAGTGGGTACCTAAAGCTTACCCAGCTGAACCAAGTAGGGGACTAGGAAAACTGTCTGTTGCTCAATAAACTGCGCATTTAAAATACACTTAGCAAGAAACTAAGCTAGGGGGGTTTCATAAATATAGGGCCAGGTTCTATGTGTATTATTATTTTTAAGCCCTGATACATACATGTACAAGAAAACTATATATTAAAGAGGTACATTCAATGGTGCTCAAGGTGCCCAAGGTGCTCGTTATAATGAGGTTTCACTGTACTACTGCTGCGGTCCAAACTGTCTTCACATACTGTATAACAGAGGCCGCACGAGTGCTATAGAAAGGGTAGACTCTGTGAACAGCTGGGGCCTATAGTCATAAAAGCCTGCTAGCTTAGTTGCATGCTAAGTGTATATCGCATGACGTACATAATATATGTATCAAACACACAATATGTTAGTTGCCAACTAAGGTTAACTTCGTAGGTACCCAAGGCTAAACCAGCTAAATCTAGTTGAGACTAGGAAAACTGTTTGTAGCACCACTAAACTGTGCCATTTGAAATTCACTTGGCATGGAACTAAGCTAGCAAAGTTTTATGAATATGGGCCCTAGTCTTTAAACCAAAGTTATTCCACATTCAAATCACTTCTGAAGATTGAAATAATTAGGATTAGATAACAGACAAGTGGCCTTTGTACAGGTGGATGGTTTAGAGACTATTTTAATTTAAAAAACATTAATGGTGTCAAGCATACACACACACACACACACTCTGCCAAAACATTGGACCAAGTATAATGCAAAATGTAGTACACCAAATCAAATAAATCGAAGATTAATTTTTTGTCAAGTTTTGTTCTATTTATTTGTATCAGTCACAAAAGTTTCTGTTACATAAACACCAAGTTGCTTATGAACAAAGATATTGAATAAACCTGCATGATTTGAATCTTACTCTTGTTAGTACATAACAATATGTTTGTTTTTTTTACAAAAAAGAAGAAAAATATTAAAAGAAAATATAAAAGCAAATTTTTACTAGCATACGGACAAATTTTCATATAAAATATAAAATCATTGTTATTCCCACTAAGATCCTTACATGCACAATATAACATGTACCAACTGTATGTCAGTAATAATTTCTTCTTGCCTATTTTGGACTAAAACAGAATAGCTCATAAATGATCTCAAGCTAAGGAAATATCTTCCAATCTACTGCATATCTAACTTTCTTCTTATTCAAATTGTTTCTAGCTTCAATAATTTTATTGGAACTTTTGTACTTAATTATAAAAAGTTAAATTCTTCAGGTAGATGTAATGATTTACTGTTTCTCTCAATTAATTGTGAAACTAAATGTTTTTCACTGATTTTAAACAGTTAAACAATGTTCTTCCCATTTGTGTTGAGACTTGAGAAAAAGGCAACCAATCATTGAAATCATTGAAACGAAAAGTGGCTACTGTAGACAGATGACCTCTAATAGACAGGCTCAATAACATTTGTTTTTCTCTACATAACCTGGGATCACTTTTGGTAGCCACTATAGGCAGGTTGGCTGCTATAGACAGGTGGCCACTAAGACGTTTTTTTTTACTGTACCTAGAAATCAAGATTTAAAATGCCAGGATTACTACTCATGGAACATGTCCACTTACTTAGAGACATGAATATGTACTTTCTTGTATTCTTCATTAAATTATTATGTTCTTGATCGTTTAACTGGTCAAGACTGGTGCATGATTTATTCATATAAAATCAATTCAATGTCATGTAAATTTGAGTACTGTTTCGGTTATAAATGCTACTTCAGAACAATAATAGAAAATAAGATCAATAGAACATTAACATAATTAACATTTCATAAAAACAACATTTCATAATTCAAATCAATTATTTATTTGTGTATATAGAATGAGTAAATGTTCACATTTATCAGCTAAAAATATAAGCTAATAAATCAAAATATATGGAGAAAGAAATCACACACTTTTCTGCTGACATAATATCAACATATCTTCTTCTTTAGACACCCATCCACATGCACAGTAGACAAACTTAAAGGGATAGTTGAGTTCTGGTAAGGAGAGTACAGTTTTGGTGAAACTGAATTTTAGTAACCAAAACCTGCGTCATTACATTACAAACTAATAGTTATAACTAGAAAGGAACACAAAATTACAAATGACGTAGTAAAGATCATGCTATCATTAAAAAAGAGCCGTTAAAACGTAAGAGGGCGCTCTCTAAACACTCATCGGTTTCAACCATTTTGAATAAAATATTGTGCATGTGATGCTTTGTTGAAATAGTGATTAGATAGAGAAATAACGAACAACTATTTAAATATCTATTTTGTAACTTTTTGAAAAGAGGAAGCATTTTTTTGAATTTTTAACGGCTGGTTCAAAATTCTCTAATAAACCTGGGGCCCCAGGTTTATTACAAATTGTTATATTTATGGATATTTCAGCCGTCTCTGAACCGATTTTGATCAAACAAAGATGATTTTATTATTTAAATATTATGCTCTTTCAAATTTTACACTCAGTTTTTCATTACCTCACAAAAAAGAAAGTAGTCTAGCGCCCTCTCTACCAAAACTCAACTATCCCTTTAACTACAAAGAATGCCCGATAATAATGCAAACATTGTATACACCCTGCTATCCAAAAGGGGAAAACAAGATTTTAAAAATGTATCGTTTAAAAGAAGATAATGCAAAAAATTGCTATATGCATGATTATTAGGATAGTTAATATTACTTTTTTAGGTTTCAAGAAATTAATCTTAAATTAAGACTGAAAAAAAAAAATGTAATAAAAGAAAAAGTACCTTTTAGACATGAATAGTTGAACAATAAATCTTACCAGCTGGTTAATAAAGCAAACTATTTCCCCTTCACCTTTGAAGAATTGTGACATGACAATTACTTGGAAATACTTTTGATTACGTAATATAATACATGTTTCTAATTCTGCCATCTTATACAAAAGTATCATTCTTAATTCAATATCGTAACTTGGGATTATAAAACACAGAATACAGTGCCTGCAGCATTCTGGTTAGTTCCCTGTCAGAGACTGAATTCAATTAATAAATCATAACATTCATAGTTCATGGTCAACCTTTACACTTGTATAGCTTATATTATGAACATATTTCTTGAAAGGGGGGGGGGGGGGGGGGGAGCAATGATATTTGTAATTGTTCCTAAACAAAACATAAAATTCCCCCAAATAATGGATATTGTGTTTCTCTATATAAAACAAAAACACATATGCTCTATAAGGCATGCATACAATCATCTTAATTGTATCACCTTTTTATTAAAAATATGAATTTTTGCTGAGCAAAACACCTATTTCATGTTACCCCCAAAATTTAAAATTTCAAGAATTCAAAATGAGTAATTCAAAATGCAAAAATCCATATCTTATTCGGGGGAGTGGAACTATCATAATTCTAATGGAAATTTTCTCATTCACATTAAATCAATACTTGCCATTATAAAAAAATCAACTTTTTTGTGCGATTTGAGCCCTCCTGTACATGTTGAACCACTATATTATAGAATACCTTATTTCTTCAATAGCACATCTAAATTAAATTTACCCCAGCATTTCTTTACATTTGGCACAAAGCTTATTTTACTTAATTCTACTTTTTCATTTACAAATGAGGCATCATAAACATATATACTTTTGTTGTTGATAATTCAGATATCACAATCTTAATTTTCAAAATGATACTTGAAATTGCCCACAAGTTGAAAAGAGAGATTGAAAATTAAAGCCATTACATTTATACCTACATCAAAGGCAAACCATTGAGCACAACATTTCATAAAATAAACAAAAAGCATTTAATTTAGCACATAGGACAACTGATCCCAATTAATCTAATTCTTCAGCTAAAACTTCTTCTGTGGCCAACAAATTGCAGCATTTATCTCTCAAACAGCTAATTTTTAAGAGCTATTCTACAGGCCATTTAAATGAGACACTAAAACCTGAGATTTCTTTGACAACTAGGGAAGAAAAATAAGAAAAAAACAAACAAACAAAACAAAATAATACAAGTAAATAAGAGAAGTCTCAACAAATGCTTTTGTTCATGTCATTCATTGTCATTCCACGTCATGTTGGCCATTTGATTTGAAGAACTATCAAACTGCCCTCCCTAAAGGCCAACACAGAGATTAATCATAGTGGAACTATATTTGTAAAGAGATAGTGACAGTCAAATTGCCTTGTTATTAGAGGGTTTTCAGAGAGCTCTTTATAACAAGGTTCTCTGAAATATAAAATTAGTGAAATTCCCAACCTACAGCTACCTATGAAGTGGAGGGATCATCTATAGATGCGATCTCAACACCATCTTCTCTCGTTGATGTTTCCCTTCATGGCAGCTAGGGAAGTTACATCAAGAGACTAATCTAAAAGCAAATCTTGTGAAAAACTACAATAAAAGTAGAGCATCTTTAGATGTGATCTCAACATCATCTTTCCTTGTTGCCAACCATTCCCTTTATAATGATAATAATAATGGTGGCTACTTATATAGCGCACGTTCCGTCTTTCGACGCTCGCGGCGCATCATTATTATACCAGCTTTGAGAATTTCATCAAATTTGCATTTTAAATAAGGCCACTGGAGACTAATCTAATGGCTAAATATAGTAAAAACTACAGCTACACAATAAAAGTGGAGCATCTTTAGATGTAATCTCAACATCATCCTCTCTTGTTGCATAGCATAGCAGCTTTGAGAAGCTCATCAAATTCACATTCTACAAAAGGCCACTTGAGACTAAGCTAATGGCTAAATCTAGCGAGAAACTACAGCTACAAAATAAAAGTGGAGCATCTTTAGATGTAATCTAAACCTCATATCTTAACATCATCTCTTCTTTCCCTTCATGGCTGCTTTGAGAAGTTTATCAAATTCACTCTCCTCCGCTCTGGGTGCCGGGTTATCACCATGGTAGCCAAACTCCAGTTCAGATGATGCCTTGTTCAGTGAGTCTGCAGGAGTGAAATATAGGTTAGGGAAAACGTAAGACTAATATACAGAAAATACCCAAAATATCATTAATTTGATTTAAATAAATGTTAATTTGATTCATCTGTGACATGTGGTTGAAATCATAGCCATGTTCTGGCTCATTATAATTATATAGTCTCCAGTAAGGACTTTTGGGAACAATTTAGGTACAAAGCATATGCCATTTTGTGTGTTAACAATGTCGTGGTCAACACTTATAAAGCCCATTTGAATAGACACAGATAGAGAAGCTTAAAAAGTATGCCCCTGTAGAAAAAAATGCCCCCCCCCCCAATTCTAAAAAGAGTATCTACTAACGCATGTTTGATACCAAATTACAAGCTATTTTGCATAAAATAAGCTCCAAGACATTTCATATTTGACCAAAGGAACCCACATTCTTGTCAATTCTTTCCTAGACGAGGGGAATAAGATTGATACTTATATGTTAAACGGTTCGACTGGTTTTGATACAACAAGCCTAAGAATATACCCAGAGACTGTGTACCTCATGACCCCTAAATCCAATCACTGGCATACATATTTTAAAAGTATTATTATTTTATTTATTTATATTTTTATTTATTTATTTTATTTAAAATAAAATAAATTGTTTTGGTGGGGCGAGGGGCTTCATATGTGGTACAATGTCTAAAAAGTTGCGTTTTTCATGCCGTGCCATAGTTTTTAATTTCCATGGCCGGTATTCTACTAGACTAAAAAGACACAATTTACCAGATAAAACATCCACACTTGTACAGTTTGACTAGCACACTGATGTTTGTCATGCACCAACAGATATAAGCCAATTGTAGAGACACTGATTTTCCGCGATCGCGGAATTGACCATTTGAAACGGAAAACAGAAAAAAAAGAAAAAAAAACGAAACCGGGACCCGATGGTGACGGTCAGGAACCGGTGTGACCGACCAAACCAACTCAGCCTTAATCATTATTGAATCAATTTTAAAGATATTTACTCTCTGGCCTGTGGTAAGTCCTTCCTGATATCAGGCATGACACATTCCCCCCAAATTTTGATGATTTGTGGGTGAAAATCATGATTTTACCCTACTCATTGAATTTTGTATGGAGTTCTATGTAAACGGAATTTGCAGTTTTTCACATGTACAAAGTCTATGGCAAAACGGAATTTCCGTTTTTCAGGCAGGTAAAAACGGAATTCCAGATTTTCTGAAACGGAAAAGGCCTTTTTTTTTAACGGAAAATCAGTGTCCCTACAATTGTTTCTCTCAGACTAACATTTCAATGAAATGGTTTAACAAGTCAGCAGTAACATTATGTCCTCCGTCTAAAGGGACATTATGATACTGGAGACATGACCATTTCATTGGAATATCTGGCATCCCTTTTTCTTGATGTTAAATGACAAGAAACAATCTGCGTGGTGCACGACAGCCATCAATGTATTTGGTGTGAACTTTTTTCTCTCTTTAGTTTTGCTTAAGTTGATCAATTAAGTAGAATATCGGCCCATATATTTAAGCACTAAATCTTGTTTTTGATACCCAAAACATTGGCCCGGATTCACAAAGAAGGTTTGTACATACCATGGTTTAAACCATGGTCTACATCTATCGAGTGCTGCTCGTAAACAAGTAAAACAATTTATAATTTATAACGATATGACTGTTAGTGCTTGCTAACTAGCAAATTTCACCATCTGAGAAGACAAACATTTGCTTGGGTGCATTTAGTAAATGTGTACCATCAACACTGTTAACAAGTAAGGAGTTTACATTCTTTCTCCATCAGTTTACAAATGGCACTCCATAGATGTGGACCATGGTTTGTACAAAACTCCTTTGTGAATCCGGGCCAAAGTCTCTGGCATGGGACAGGGTTACTCTTCCATCAATGCTTGCTAGCTAGACTTCCTCCCCAGCTATCCAAAGATTTTGCTTATATTTTGATATGGCAAACGGTCCTTTAGATTTTGAAATGAGAACCAGACAGACAACCTGAAAACGGCGCAGGCATACACATTGACTATTCACTCAGACAGACAACCTGAAAACGGCGCAGGCATACACATTGACTATTCACTTACCAAGATCTTCATATGTGCTCTTGCAGAATTTTCTTCGACCGCCGAAGCACAGGTCATACTTGGGCCAGTTTGGATCGTCGGCAGCTATCAAGGAAAAAGATGATATTACTTTAATAGCCTTGTTAAAGTATCAATGGATGTACTAATTGTACTCAATTATCGCCAAGTCATTAGTTAGCATGAACACTCACTGTAGATAAATATTCCACACCAACCACGGATCATACTTGGGCCAGTCGGATATAATCTAAGAGAGAAGATGAGCCTTGGTTTTGTGTGCTTTATTGCTACTGAACAGAACACACACAGAGAAGTATTTTTAAAATGTAGAAAGTTATTTGGTCTTACTAACACCCTTCATGTACTCGTGGAGACAAATTCATGTTGACAAGTTAGTATCAAAGTACATGTACGTTACAAACAAATATATAACTTTGATTTTCAGTTGTTGCAACTAAATTGGCAAAAGGGCAACATTTCCATTGCTAACCCTACTAATAGAGATGATTTTGTTCACCAATTTTGATCAGCTGATGAGAAGCATCGTACAGACAAAGCTGTGGAGAGTGACCACCCAAGGGAAACAAGAAAAGTGGCCACTTTAGACGGGTGACCCTAATAGGTAGGTTGGCTGCTGTAGACAGGTCGCCACTAAGAATTGTTTAACTGTACATCAGCTTAGTGGTATCAAGCATGGAATGTCTATAATGACGTAAATGATCTGTTACTTACATGCAATAGCAGCCATAGCATCGCACCTATACCGGAAAGTGACAAATCCATAGCTGTCTCTGTCAAGGTAAAAAGAATAATTTAAATTTGTTAAATGGCGACATTCTGAATTTTAGTATTCACCAGCGTTTGTCATCAACATGCTTAGTATGATAAGGGCGCTAAGATTTCAACCCACTCTAAGCGTACAAACTAATGCTGGAGTGTTAGGTAAAGAAAAAATCCTGGTTCGTTATTGGATCGGTAGAATTCAAAAGCGCTAACGAGATTCTCGGATCGGATCGGGTCTCGGAAAAAAATAATATTGCAATTTGCTCTGAAAAAATGCAGCGTTGTAGACTTATCTTTCTTGTTTTATATGCCAATAATATTAACAATATTGACTCTTTGAGGCATGTACATATCAATCTTTACGGGAAAATAGTTGCAGACTATTCAGAATTAACTCAGTTTCGATTTTTTCCGAAGTGAATTGGGCCTAGAAATTGATCCGTTTGTTCAGCTTCGCGCCACACGTTTCACAGAAAGCTATAAATGAGCCTTTTCGTGATCAACACCATTATGGTAGTCTACTTACATGATAACATCGCATCTGAAAGCCAAACCGAATAAAAAATGACCCAAAACAATGACAAAACTGTGCTGAATTATCGATAAATTTCCAAAGAACATTCGTGAGGTTAACTGAAGCCGGACGGCTAATATCGAAGGTTCAAGTTAGCACTTAGCAGCAAGTTTTTCGGGCCGCTGTTTCACCCATATCGCTCGTATACTTCGCGTGCAGGTTACGGTTCTTTTTTCTTACGCGAGATCCGTCCGCGACGATCTTGGTTCTTACGACGGATTCATCTGCGATACGTTACAGTCGTTTTTTATCGATATTTTGCGTAATTGTTTTCATTGTTTTGGGGCTCATTTTTGTTTCCGCTATCAAACGCCATGAAATCATGTAAGTAGAATATCAAAACATTTTAAAATGGTGCAAAATGACCAAAATACATATTTAGAGCCACCTTTTGAATGCACTGGCTTATCAGCTGGATCATACAGATATCCATCAGACGTCTCCCCTGGAGTATCGGCCTAACTTTGTTTGCACATCCGTCGACAATATCGTTCAAATGACTAGCAATTTCGCGCATCCTGTTCAATTTTCGACTGCGAAACGAAGTAACGAACCAAGAATTTCTCCAAAATAACCACTCATAAAGTAAACAATATTGATTCCCCCATTTTTTATTTAAATTACACTACTTAATGGACTGTCAAACATACACATTTTCAATTATTACTGGAGAAAATGAGTCGGCAAAATCTTCCGATATTTTCTACCGAGAAAATGTATTTCTCGGATCCGGATCGGATCCGTCTCGGAAGCGATTATCGCTGGGAAATCGGATCGTTCCCGGATCGGATAACAGCATTAATACAAACTGTAGCACATAATGTCCCAGTTTTTTGGTAGATGTAAGAAAAGTATACATTCTCCATACTGTCTTTTGAACAAGAATTAACAAATCAGGCTAAGCTGTTAATTGTGACTTTTAAAAAGGCAAACAACTTTTAACATGATTTTCTCGGAATGACATTGGGCGCTCGCAGGACTTATGCAGGTGTCAATTGTATGACGCACCTCTTGACCCCCGGGAAAGGTGCGTCATGTACTCCCATATTGATGTCACACAGTACCGTCATGGAAGCAAAATGTCAGTCACAACACTGACCCATGTGTGCATCATAGTCAGTAACTTAACAATGGGTGCGTCACAAGGTTCGTCAATAGGACCGTCATTTTCATGAAATGGTGCGTCACAATTTTGCCTCAAATATGTGTCAATGTGTCAATGTTCATAAAAGGGCGACGCACATCGGTACAATGACGCACCTTTCTTGGGGGTCAAGAGGTGCGTCATACAAATGACACCTGCATTAGGCCCCCCCAAAAAAATTGTTTGATTGGCGTAACGGGCAACCAAAAATTAGGGTAGGTCGGTAGGGATTTTTCTTTCTTTTTTTTCTACTTTTTTTTTCTTCTTCTTCGCACAAATACACAAAAACACACACATAACACATCGCAATTGCAAATTCTATTGCAATTTTGTATTTATTTATTTATTTATTTTTTATTATTATTACAAATTATAACAATTCAGAAAAAACCTCTAGGGTCGGCGTGCATTAGCGCCGGTATTTTTAGGGGCGGGAGGGTTACGCCAATCCAACCATTTATTTTTCATGGCCTTAGCGCCCTTCTCTTTCTCAACCGACGATATAAGATAATTTTACTGTTTTTCTTTGTTCGAGGCCACCAGATTCAGCTTTTGAGCCACTAGATTCTGAAAAAAAATGGCAAAAAAGGTTGTTTCTAGCATTGTCATTCCAAATCAAGTAATTGGGGGTCTTGTATAAAACATTACTTACTGGTTTTCCCTGAAGTGAAGAGAGACTTTATCGATGAGCCCAAAGCGGCTGAATTGCTGCAATAACGCATCCTTGGTCGTTTCCCTTGTAATGTTGCCAACGTACATTGTGCGCCTCTCAGTCTGCAAGGTAACACACAACACACAAATATCATATAACAATCCCACAAATAATCAAAGCTGGTCCTCTTTACGATTTGAAACTAAACATCCACATTTAACCCTAAAAAGGCAGGACTATTTGAGGTCTTTCTACAGCCTGGAGGGGGGCTGAATTGCTGCAACAAGGCATTCTTGGTCGTTTCCCTTGTAAGGTTGCGAACATACATTGTGCAGCTCTCAGCCTGCAGATAACACACAACACACAAATTAATATAATAATCCCACAAATAACAACCAAAATAATGTTAGAAACCAAACAGCCATATTGAAAGAGGCATTGATTTTGTACTTCTGCCTTATGTTGAATACAAAACACTGAATCTGTTGCACATGTTTTGAAGAAGAAAAAAAAGAATGTAATTTTATCAAGATGAATCACAAATATATGTATTTTATTTTGTTAGTGGTAATTTGCCTCATACTGCTGTTAGCAAACATAGTACGCCTTACTGCCTGCAAGTTTTAGCAAGTCAGTGTGTGATAAATCACACTTACTGCCAGTCATAGCATTGAACAACGAGCAATTCGCGCGCCATTGTTAGTGTGCATTCAGCTGTGTGCCGAGAGATTGGGCATAGCTCTGACGGGCAGTAAGTCCGATTTATCAGACTGTTATTGGTATCGTTTTTCATTATCCGATGGACATAATCATTTTGTTACTATATTTTGGGAAGTGGCCCGTTCCGTTTTTTTTGGGCCACCATGTATTGCTTCTCACCTTTAACCCATCCAAGTCTGATTGATTTGGGTATTAATGCATTCTCTATAGACCACAGCCAAAGTATTTTCAGGACCAGTCCTGGCCCCATTACAACAAACTTTTCCAATTGTTGTAAGAGTCCAATTATTGTAACTTGCAGGTCAACAGCCAATCAGCATGGAGCATAGGAGCCGTTGCCATGGTAGTTACAATAATTGGACAATTACAGCAATTGCAAAAGTTTTTATGAAATGTGGCCTTGAATGGGTTAACCCGCCCAAGCATATTTACAGCAACGGGAAGAGAGGTCAACATAAAAATGGCTAACCCCAATGCAAACACAATTTCTGGAATTCCTGATTAATATGGAAAACTTTCATCCCGGAATTCTGTATCTGATATCTCATGAAATACTTACAAATTCCTGAAGTTGTTCGGCAGTGTAAATAACTTCTTCATTCCCAGCATTAGGATCAAATGTTCTGTTGCTGGAGCTGAAATGGACAACAAAAAAATACATTTGAAAAAAATCAATTATATCCTTATTGTATTAACAAAATCAAACAGGTATTTACAATTAAAACATTTCTTGAGGTTTGCTTTTATTTATATATTCTTCACTCATGGGATGGATTGCCCTTGTCAGCTACAAGCTCTGTTTATCACTTAGTATGGAAGCCAACTCAACATGGGATTTTCAAATGAACTATACATGTATATTTATAACAATCAAAAATTCTAAATCCTTGATAACAAAGGATTTGACTGTTCTCAATAACTCTTAACTTATATATCAGGGGGGAAATTCACATACTTTCACTGGTTACCCTTTACAGCTTGACTTCATTATATTTACCACTCTGCAAATTGATTCATATTTTTTTCCAAGTTATACAACCATTTTTGGTGCTAAATTACCCCGAGCTCCTGTTTTGTGATTTTCATTTTTTTAAATAAAATCAATAACCTAACATATTCATGAAACCCTGCTAGCTCAGAACTTATCACGAGGAAGATTTTCGAAGATTATTATATAAGTGAGAAAACAGTGACCAGTCCACATAGTTGCCAACTAGGTTGTATGAATAAAGACACAGAAAACTTGCCCTATGTATGACCAGTGCCTCGTTGCAGAAAGAGATCATGCAATCGATTGTAAGTTACAATGCATTGTAAGTCAGATCATGTGTTCTTCTGGTTCTACATGGGCAAATCTGATTAGTTGAAACGCGCAAATTTTCTGACTTACAATTAATTGTAACTTACAATCGATTGTATCTCTTTCTGCAACGGGGCCCTGATCACAAACAAATAATGTGCAATGTAAATTTGAAGTGAATCTAGAAAGAAACTTAAGTTACTTGTAACATAAGCATTTTTCTGTATGAAATGTGCATCAAATTCGATTCAATCATAGTCTATCGCATGTCATTCTAAAATGTTTACTGAATTGTCTGATTGAAAATATTAAAGCACTATGTCACAGGCCTATTTCATGCAATTTTACCATCTCTATCAAGTTGTCGGAGTTTCATTAACGTTTTGAATGCGCTACCCATCAACTCTATTGTATGCCACCATAAAAATAATGAATACTATTTAATCTGTATGAAAAAGGTACACTGAATGTAATAAATACAATTTTGAATGCTCTATAAATCTGATCCAAAGACTGGCCTAAGATTGGAAGGAAAGGAAGACTTTTGTTACTGCCCTACATGTCAGAGGGAATTAAGGGTATTAAGTAATATAACTAGTCTACTGCTTGCCATCATACCTTTTTTCAGCGTGGTGCCGTGACATTGACCTCGTCCTTGATCCTCCATGAGTCCTAGAACGGGTTGTCCTCGAATGGGTTGTCCTACTTTGAGACCGTTGAGGAGTCCTGGAAAAGGATGTCCTAGTATGTGACCTTTGAGATCGCACAGGTGATCTGGACAACGAGCGAGAATATGACCTAGAACGCCTGGCAAAGTCTCTGGATGGCGACCTCGAATAACTTCTTGACCGAGATCTGGAGAAGGATGGAGATCTAGAAAAAGAGCGTGATCTTGATCTTGAATAGGACCGTGATCGCGATCTTGAGTTCGAAGGTGACCTAGAGTATGAAGGCGAGCGGGAGTACGAGCGCTGTCTGGATCCGGAGTGAGCACGAGAGTCATAGGAGCTGTAGGAAGAGCACGACGGAGATCTAGAACAGGAGCGGGAAGGGGACCGAGAACCTGTCGAACAGACACTCTCCCTAGTCCTCCTCGGTCCTCTTCGCACCTGTGACCTTCCCCTGTGACAAGAGGGGGATCTGTTCTCCCCATTTACCCCTCTGTCTGTAATGTCCGACTGAGAACCACTGTCGGAACTCTCAGACTGCGAGGACAACGAGTTCCTTTTGCTTCTGGGTTTTCTATACGAGCGGTGGCTGTTGCGCCTGCGACGAGATCGCGATCTGGTATGTCTTTCCATATGACCCCCAGTTTTGCCAACCACTGCTTCCTCATTGTTGTTGTCCATCGCGAAAACCTTGTTGCTGTATCCCTCTTGTATGGGATCGTTGTTGTCTATTCTAAAGACTTTGCATTTATACTTCTCCTTCACAGGCTGAGGAGGAGCGGTAGGGTTGATCTCGCGATACATCCCCATCAGAAGCTTGCCGGAGAAGTAGTTTGGGATCTTGTCAAAGAGAGGCAGTGTGGGCTCCTGCTGGGCGGGCACGCTCACTGGGGGTACCTTTGCAGACTCGTCCACGTCAATGTTTTCCTGCTCCTCTCCCTCCCCAACTTCAGGAGACCTACTGGCTGGAGACAGGCTAGCAGGAGAGCTACTCACAGAGGAACTCTGCGATGGGCTGCTATCAAAAGCAGAAGGCTCTTTCTTTTTCACTTTGTACTTATTCTTGTAGTAGGCTCTGCGCTGCTCCTGCGACATGTGTGTTCCAAGGTCAGAGCTGTTGCTCTTGTCAGACAGAGCAGGGCTTCGGCAGTAGTCGTGTTCCATGCTGAGGTACTTTGGGGCTGGGAGCAGAGCTTTGAGGTTAAATGGAATTGGTGACCCTGCTGGAGATGTCCTGGAGATTTGAATAGCTTTGTTGACATCCACAATTTGAGGGACTGGAGATGCCCTGGACATTTGGAGAGCTTTGTTAATATCCATAGTCAGAGGGACTGGAGATGCCCGAGATATTTGGAGAGCTTTGTTAACATCCTTGTTTTGAAGGGTCGGAGATGCCCGGGACTTTTGAAGAGCTTTGTTAACATCCATAGTCAGAGGGACCGGAGATGCTCTCGATATTTGGAGAGCTTTGTTAACATCCATGTTCTGAGCGACCGGAACTGGCCGGAACTTTTGGAGAGCTTTGTTAACATCCATGTTCGGAGGGACCGGAACTGGCCGGAACTTTTGGAGAGCTTTGTTGACATCCATGTTCTGAGGGACCGGAACTGCCCGGAAGTTATGGAGACCTTTGCTGACATCCACAATTTGAGGGGGGACTGGAGATGCCCGGGAAATAGGTAGAGCTTTGTTAAGATTCATTGTTTGAGGGACCGGAGATGCTCGGGATATTTGGATGTTCCGAGGGACTGATGATGCCTGGGCGATTTTGATAGCCTTGTTGACATCAACAGTTTGAATGGCCGGCTGTCTGGGTTTGATCTTCTTCTGGGGTAGGAAGTCCGACTCGAGGAGAATGGCGCCTTTCCGCTTGACAGGGGCAATCTTCTTGACGATGTCTTCTGGATTCGGCAGTTCCTTACGAACAACCGCCTTTTCTCTGTAAATAAAAATAAAACAAAGATTGTTTCATCCTGTAGAAAATACTTGATAAACTCGAGCAGCAAAATATTGATTGTATACTTTAATGTGTAATTAACATTGGAACTACATAAATACTTTTCCATGACCCCTAAAATTGTACAACTCATAACAAATCCCTGGAAAAATGTAGTTCTTCAACAAGCAATTCCTTCATTTCATCGTCTATGAGTTCCGATACAAAACATATACCATAGCAGAAGCTTAACACTTCAAAGTCTGTAAAAATCTAGATTTGTTCAGTTCATGTGTGCAATGCGCAAAAAATGTGCCTTGAAAAACAAGTCATACAAAGAAAATCCCACTTACACTATTGGGGCCTTGTGTGGAGTTGGCTTCACAGTTTTGGGCGTTGCTGGCTTCTGCTGTTCCACTTTGTGCAACTCCGGCTTTTGCGTTGACCCTTTCTTTGGCTGCTCACATTCCTCAAACTGCTCCAGCAGGCTATTCAAATCATGGGCCTCGATCCCTGCAAGAAAATACAAAAAAAGATGAACAGCTTTTAAAAACAGGATACTTATTTTCAAATTTTCCAGCATTTCATCCCCCCTAAAAAATGTCTTAATGATAAATAACAAGACAATTCAATTGTGAAAAACTGGGAATATGGATTTCAAGAATATACAATTTCCTGTTTGACACATTGATGAATTGACAAATTAAAATCCATTTGTACTTTCACTTGCTATTCAAACAATTTTAAACAATAACTTTCCTACAAATATTAAATGCTTTTCATCAGCTGTAAAATAGCTTTTAGCTAACAACACATTTCCCCTATACACAGCAAACCTGTGTAAAGGGACCACCTGTGAGAATCAAGAAAAGTGGCCACCATAGGCAGGTAACCTCTATAGACAAGTTCCATAAAAAAATGTCTGCAGAGGAACACTTCTGGGAGCCACTGTGGGCAGGTTGGTTGCTAAAGACAGCTGAGTGCTAAGATAGGCTTTACTGTGATTCAATGTTTTTAATGCATTTTTAAATTAGCATTTAGCAAGGCTCTTAATTGTTAATATCTCCATCCATCCAATTCTGCCATTAACTTACCAACATCTAGGATATCCCCTGCGTGGAATTGGTGCATAGACGTGTGGTCATTGATATCCATAAGTTGAATATGTGATGATCCCGAGGCAAGATCGTTGTCAACATGCTCAATGGTCACATCAAATCCTTCACCCGGTTCAATACCACTGTAAACAAATTTGTAAGGATGTTAGAAATTCAGTTCAAATCAAAATAAACCTCTTCAAAGAATTAATTGAGAACTGTTCGAGGTTTGTAAAGTTTAAAAACACATGCTATACATGTATAGAACACAGAAGATGAAGAAATATTATTGTTGAAATATTTACTGAAAGGGTTGCAGGATCTAAGTTTGCCAAGATCAAAAATAAAGGGAAATTCTTGATCAACAAAACCGTGGACAGTGTGTTCACTGCGCAGACACAGCGTTTGTATGCCGCTACTAGCGAGTACGAGCATTACACATGTTAGTTCTAACAGTTACAACATTCTTGTTTCTCAACTTGTTCTGCTCAGATTATCGCACAATTCATCTCTTTTGTCTCCCTTCATTAAAAACAATAGGGAAGACTTTCACTTGAAGTGGTACTTGCAAATATATAGGGATGTAAGAATACTTTGAACTTGAATAACCAGGAAATAAATTTCACATGATATATCAAGCTTCAACCAGATTACACCATTTCTAGTTTGAACCTCTAAAGCTAAAGCTTAAGCCCTGTCTGGTGGTACATTATATCAAACTTTAACCAGATCACACCTTTTCTAGAGTGAGCTGCTAATCCCTAAATCCCTATCTGGTGCTCTTGTGTATTAACAATGAGCAACCTAAACAACATTGTATTTCATGTGGTACTGGGTTAAGTACATTTATGTAATCCACGTATCCAATCTAATCTAACCACAAATCTCATTCATGCAATTCTCTTTAGGAAGTTCAGCCTCAATCCTTATAAATCAATAGCTTTAAACCTAAAAGCTTTGGGTCACAAAGGAAACAAAGCTTCCCCCAAGTAAACAAACACAAATTTGACCTCTGTGCCTAACAGAAACTACCTGGCCCCATATATTCATAAAACGCTTAGTTCCATGCTAAAGGTATTTATAATGATATGGTTGATGTAGCAACAAACAGTTTCCCAGTCCCCAACTAGGACTAGCTGGTTTAGCCTTAGGTACCCAGTTAGTTAACACTAGCAAGCAACTAAAATTTCTTGTGTTTAATTCTCAGCCATGTCATCCAAAATAGACTTAACATGCAACTAAGCTAGTAGGCTTTTATGAATATGGACCCTGTAGACTAGTATGCTCTTCTGGGTTCATATTCATAGAACCACACTAGCTTGGTCCCATTCTAAGTCTATATTCAGTGATGGGGCTAATAACACGAGTCAGTAAGAAGCCTAGCTTTCAATCCTAGCTAGCAGAATCCTTTTCAGGGCAAAAAATGATCTAATAACAACAGTTTTCTGAGCCACCAACTATGGTTATCTTTGTTAGCATTGTTATCTCCCAAGTTAACCCGAGTTGGAAATAATTTCTTGTTGCATACTTAGCCCTATCATCTGAAACTAAAAAAGACTTAGAATGGAACTAAGCAAGTGATGTTTTATGACAATGCGCCTCGAACTATACATTCAAATTCGATCCTAGCTGGGTTTGCGATGCCCAACTCACCCTAACTGCATGCGCATTGGATCATCATCGTCGTTGTAACTCTCTACATCAAGAAAGCCATCGTACTCCAGCAGCCCGCCGTGCCCAAGCTCGTCGGTAGCCGACTCATCACAGAATGCCTCGGGAACCGCGACGAGCTCAAACTTGCTCAGATCATAACCCTCCCGCTCCATTAGTCGCTCAAGACCCTGTTTTTCAGCTGTGAGTCGGCATAGCGACTCGCTAACCCCTCCTCCTCTGCCACGCCTTCTCTCCTGTGACATCATGCGAGGCTTTATAATTATGCTGGATGCGTCAGAATCTAAGATAAAATGAGCAGAAGGAATGCTAGTTTGTTAAAGAAAAAAATAGTAGTAAATTTCTCTTTACATGATCAGCTAAAATGATCAATTTCATCCAATTAAAGCTACGTTTTCTTTTAGCAACAAAACAGAACACATGTGATTGGCTCAGAATGTATGTAAGTTAAATGTTAAGTCTCATCAAATCAGCGTTCTCGCCAGAAAAAATAAGTTATCAAACATTCTAGTGAGCACTAGACCAATAAGTTATGATTTTCGGGGCCTCTTTTATCCAGAGATATCGATGTTCAGAAAGTCTTACACGTTTTGCACGTAGCAAAAAGAAAAACAATTAAAATATATTTGTGCATGAAATACCAATTTCAAAGCAGCATGTCCTTTTTACGAAATTTGTGATCGCTTTTTAAAAATTTTCTATGAAAAACATAGATAAAAAATAGATAAAATTAATACACAAGGCCAGGTCCGTTTTGTTCAAAAACCGACACCATGTGCAGTCGTCCAATCGCTCCCTCAATCACGACAATATCGCACATTAACCCTAATCAGACAATATTAATATCAATTATCATTTCTTCAGCCTTCAACTTTCAAGCAGCACACACCTTTCAAATGCAAATGTTACACTTACAATCTCCAAGTTACAAAAGTTCTTGGCCTCAAGCCCAAGGCAATAACTCTCAAACTCAGTCAAAAGTCAAAGGCAAAGGCAAAGGCAAAGCAAAGGCAAAGCCAGGCCCAAGCCAGGCCAAATGATCACACGATCCAATTCCAATAATCCTATTCTTGACTTAAGTAAGTTCCTCGGCTCCGTCTCTGATTTGAAGAGAACCAAGTAACTAACAGTAACACATGCACACACAAGCACATAAGAGCAAAATCAAATTTGTTGACTCTTTAACTAATTAAGAAATGATTTGATAAGTCATTGATTAGCACATGTGCACAGTAATGGCTTTTGCTGCACAGTTTCAACACATATTCCACATGTCCACATGTGCAACATGCATGGCAAACTGTATGGGAAACTCATAGCTCACAATACACAACTCACGCGCACACAGATTGATTTATTTACAAAATTTCATCAAAAAAATCTCACTGTCGTCTTTGATTCAGCAGAGTAAAACTAATGAACAGTATAACCTCGAAAAACAGGTATGTATATTACGATAGTATACTCACGTGTCAAGTATCAAATGTGTCGCAAATAGATGGAAATACGGATGAAAACATGGATCACTTCTTCCCAATTCCGTTCGGCATTTAAACCACGTGGCTATGTTTATAACGTGTACGTATACGTATGCAAACTGCGCTGCATGCATGTGGTACATGTAATTTGCATGCAACGCTATACGACGGGCCGGGTATTGCCCAGGGGGGGTAAACTCAGCCGCCATGATGGTTAGGTATGTATGCGATTAGAAGCAGTTTAGCTACGTCACAAAACGTCATCAAAAGTATGACAGGCTGTGTATTTCGAAATTGATCTGGAATTAAATAATAAAATACATCCCATTGAGCGGTGAAATATTCACCACCTCTTTATCTAGCGTAATCAATTTGTGTTGCCCTTTTCTACCCCATTAATAAGAGTACTTTTTAAGTTACATTTTGTGTTAAATACTGTTTATGATTGCTCAATATTTGCAGAAGAGTCGCTCTTCATACACGGATCACTGTCTCAGCCAAGGGCAAAAATTGTTTACAAATTCATCGCGCGCAAAATCACAAATGTACGCGCTAAAGACATTTTTGCCATAGAAAATGTACAGTGTGAGTGCGCTTGGTAAAGTGCGCGCCTTACGCACATTCTTATTGTTTCGTCATATTATTTCCCCACAATGCAGTTTTGTGACGAACTTCCTCCGTTCAATACTGCTCGTAAACAAGACCGTCAGCCCGCCATTGCTTTATGTACAAAGTGTATGGGGTACGGTACCTAAGGGCAATACAGTTTACCTTCTAGTTCTACAACGGCAGTGTTGGAGTCATACTTCTATGGTATTGCCATAGCATTGTAAAATCGGACAGCTGTGCGTCACACATTCAGCGTACATACATGTGCATGATTTCCATTGATTCTGCTCCCAAATCATTGGTCGACAAGATCTGTATTATAAAGGGCCTGCTTAGATCGTGATTGGAATGCATTGTGTGAATCATTATGATATCATACTATACTAGCGGATTCGGAGAAGGGTGGTGGTGGTGGTGGTGGTGGTGGTGGTGGTGGTGGTGGTGGTGGTGGTGATGGTAGTGGTTGAGGTGGTGGTGGTGGTGGTGGTGGTGGTGGTGGTGGTGGTGGTGGTGGTGGTGTTGGTGGTGGTGGTGGTGGTGGTGGTGGTGGTGGTGGTGGTGATGGTGGTTGAGGTGGTGGTGGTGGTGGTGGTGGTGGTGGTGGTGGTGGTGGTGGTGGTGGTGGTGGTGGTGGTGGTGATGGTAGTAGTGGTGGTGGTGGTGGTAGTGGTGTGGTGGTGGCGGCGGTGGCGGTGCCGTGGTGGTGGTGGTGGTGGCGGCGGTGGCGGTGCCATGGTGGTGGCGGTGGTGCCATGGTGGTGGTGGCACAGTGGTGGTGAGGCCGGGGGGGGGGGGGGGGGGGAGGGGAATCTTCCCCATCAAATCATTGCCCTGGTGACAAATACAAAAAACAACATTTGTAAACTGCAAATAAGGCGTATAGAAGGCTGGGGGCTGGTAGGGGGGCTGCAGCACCTCTCATATCAGGGGCACAATTTCGTGTTATTTAGGACAAACAAGTTGAAAACATGTCATTTTCAGGCATCAAAAGGCGAGGACGTTCTTTTTGTTGGGGTTGGGGGGGGGGGGGGGGGGCGGTCAGTTGAAGAAAAAAAAATGGGCACTCAGCCAAGGGTATACCAAGGGTATTATCTGCATGGACTTATTCGAATAAACACAATTTTGTCACATGCAGGCACGTATTTAACCCTCACCCCATGTTACTGTGACCAGAACTCACCCCCATATCACATATTTCCCTTGAAAAAATAAAACTATACAAAACTACCTGTCAAATAAAAAGGTCTCTGCACCCAGAGCTCAATAAACCACCAGCCTGACCAATGTGTTGTTGTGTTGACACTGCTCTCTTATCCCGAAGAGTACCCCAAAATCGCTATGGCGCTACATCCATAAAGTCATCATGATGGTGTATAGCGGGGGGAGGGGGGGGGGCATGGGGGGGGGGGGGGGGGGGGGGTTCCTGGGCCCGAGCTCGCCCCTGGAATGATGTCAGAAGCCCTATAGGCAGCCAAGGAGCAATTCCATACTTCTAAATATAAGCAGTTTAATTAGTATTTAGCTTAATTAAGTATTTTTTTTGGCTAAGGGATAGTTGAGTTCCGGTAAAGAGAGTTTTGTAAAACTGAATTTTAGTAACCAAAACTTCTGCACCATTACACACCTGACTGAGCTAATAGTTATAACTCCACCATGCTCGAAAAGAATAATACATTACAAATGACTAAGTAAAATCCTGTTATTATTTTTTTTTAAGGAAGCCCTATAGGCGCTCTCTAAAAACTCCTTGGTTTCAACCATTTTAAATAACACATTGTGCATGTGATGTTTTGTTGAAATAGTGATTAGATAGAAAGATAATCAACAACTATCAATTAAAAACCTCTTTTGTACATTTTTGAAAAGAGGAAGCATTTTTTATTTTTTTTTAACGGCTGGTTCAAAATTAGCTGATAATTGTGGGGCTCACAATATAATTACAAATCATATTTTGGGGTATTTCAGCCATTTCTGAACCGATTTTGATCAAATAAAGTTTATTCTGCATGTCATTACAATTGTATGCTTTTTCAAATTTGACACTCAGTTTTTCATTATCTCACAAACAAATTATTTTGTGTAGCGCCCTCTATACCAAAACTCAACTATCCCTACTAAATTTAGCCAAAATTGGGATTCAACTAATTCATCGACTTAAATTCTTACCAAAATGTTGATTTTATAGGTTTCATAGGCTTCAAATATCACATTTAGATTTGTTTTACTGAAGTAAGGGTCAAAACAGTTTTCATACGAGATAAGTAAGTTCTTAATTATATGCTATTAATTAAATTTCTTACTCAATCTAAGTATTAAATTAAATACCAGCCCTTGACCCCGCGCAAAGGAGCCCCCCCCCCCCTCCCCCCTCCCTGCAAAACTCCTGGCTAGGCCACTGCGCAGTGGCGTAGTCAGGAACTCTGCAATAGGGGGCTCCAACCTGCGAGGCGGGTAATTTGCGAGCCACTTTGGGTCAGGGAACCCCCGGGGAACCCCTGGAAGCTTTTTGATTTTAACTATTCAAGCCCAAAATAAAAGCAAGCAATAAAAACAAGAAATACAGTAATATAACATTGCCATGCCTATAAGGGGGGGGGGGGGTTAGGGGGTTGAACCCCCCCCCCCCTTGGGCTGCCAAGTGAAAATGTGATGTGCATAGAAAAACGCCATCAGTGTCTCCAGACCCACACAGTATCCGCATCCTCATTGGGTCAAATACCCCCCCCCCCCCCCCCCCCCTTAGCAAAAAGCTAGATCCGCCCCTGGGATCTATAATAGGGTGTTTGAAAAGGGGGGTGCCACAGTGGACATGGGGAGGGGGAGAGGCTACTTTTGTGCTGACGATGTGCATCCCTAACCCTAACCCTAACCCTAACCCTAACCCTAACCCTAACCAAAGGCAAAGCCCTAACCCTAACCCTAACCCTAACCCTAGCACCGATGTATATCGATGAACCACCTATGACTATATGCGATGTACCCTAGCCCATGCTGCGAGTTAATAGCCCCCAAAACACGAGTCGTGTGAAATTCGCGTGCGCAGAACTTCATGGCCCTTCACATAGCACTGAATTTGAAAAATTAAGTGGTTCGTGAATTGCGGTTTCTTACTTTATACGCGCGGTATAACGATCGCATTTGGCTGGTTATTTGTACTGTTGTATATTATTCGTTGTTTGTACACAAGATATGCAAATCACAACTATGCACGATATCAAGTGCGGGTGTTCGGAAATTGGAAATGGAACCGAAATCCAAGAATTGGAGCTCCAAATACCAAATCTACTACTGTAGACATGATTTGAGCCCATCGACATTGACGAAGAACAAACAAGACCAGCTAGATTTTCACGAGGTAAGATATAACAATGTGGGCGCTAGTAATGCATGTGTTTTTGAAAGCCTCAAACCACTTTTATTTTGCAGAACTTCGTCTACATCGAGTCATACACACAGACACAGTCAGTGGCGGGGGAACTCGACCATGCCAACTTGCTAATCCTCCGCACATACCACAATCTTCTATGTCGTAGGCAACGCTTGCAAAATATACGTATAGCGGGTATTCTTTAACACGCTGTCGCATGCATTGTCTTAATACTTTTTACGACCAGGAATGTGTGCATGTAGCGTGTAAATGTAATGATTGCATTATTATTTAATTACTTTTCATTTTTATGTTTTACTTTAATTTCATGGCCAATTCTGGCAATTGCAATTTTTATTTTTAATTTTACTTACAAGTTACATAAAAATTAAAAGTTAAATTTAAAACAAACATTAAATTGAAAGGGATCTAGTAACTTTGTTGACAAAAAGTGATAAATCTAAATGGTTGGAACTTGGTACAATGTTATATTGTTGTTATCTGAATCTGATATGTCCACAGGGAATTGTGTGAACATTTCAAGTCAAATGGACGTTATATGGCCGAGTAATGAGCAAAAATGCAAAGTGACTGCACGGTTTTCGCGATTCGTTGTATATTAAATTTAACATCTGAACACTTCAATCGTAAATATCTTTTTAACGAAAGGGAAATTTGAAAAACCGAAACCTGTCTCATACTTTTATTGTTATAAGAATACAACAAGGTATGATGCCGGAACCGCTAGAATTTCAATTGGATTTTATGGATTTGGACAATGTTACTAAATTAAACAAGATCAAAATTTGGCTACTCTGCCAGCGATTTTGCTCTTGCTCCTTCACATTACTAGTTCGTGAAATGACGATTTGATTTTGAGTGCACACATGGCCCGGGGTGATACATGTAAATAAATGAATGTCACAATGCCTTGAAGTTGAAGAGACGTAAACAAAGTTGGCAGTAGAACAGTGTGCTTGGCCATACCACAAAGCAACAGACCCCATACGCTATGTACTTTTTTCCTGTTTAGCACGTTCACCCTGGCCACTTTTGCTAGTAGGTTTCACAAATTTGTTGATAATTTCTTTTATTTTTTATTAATTTTTTTCTTTTTCTCTAGTCCCTTCTAAGTTCTAGTTCTACAGCCGATAACCCTTCTTAGTTGTGTTTCCTATCTCTTCTTTTCTTGTTTATGTTTTAATTCTTTCTTCCTTTTCTTTATTATTCTTTCTTTTTTTTACCTTCC
This sequence comes from Echinarachnius parma, assembly GCA_037951105.1. Lineage (NCBI taxonomy): Eukaryota > Metazoa > Echinodermata > Echinoidea > Clypeasteroida > Echinarachniidae > Echinarachnius > Echinarachnius parma. The sequence continues at coordinate 115,373 of JBAMJV010007509.1, forward strand.
TTTTCCTTCCTCATCATTTTCTTTGTTTTAGTTTTTTCCCTTTCTACCCTTGTCACCTAAAAGTTTCTTATCTAGTTTTTTTTTTGCCATAATTTTCTTTCTCTTTCTGTCCCTTATCTTCTATTTTCTATTTGTCTTAGTTTCCTTTTGTACATACACATGTATACACAACCTTTTTTCCTGTTTTTTGTTGCTTTTTTTCTTCTTATTTGCTCGCACACACACACGCGCACGCACACACATACTTGTACTGTAGGAGTCTTCAAACGGGGATAAAATTTATAACACCTTCAAACGGGGATATGCCCGCTTTTTTCGGCTTTTTTGGCTTATCCCCGGTTTGCCGGTGTGTAAACATGGACATATGCCCAATGGGCTGGCCGGTTTACACATACACACACACTCACATACACAAACAGTTCATACATACACACCATCGGTTACATAGATGTAAAATGGGCAATTAAGGGATATCCTTTAAAAATCATAATAACATACAGTACAGCCCTTAAGACGATCCCTAAAGTACTATACAGGCTGTTCGGAAAACGGGGATATCCCCGGTTTCCGGCAGGTGTAGACCTTTTGCCATATCGTGTAATATGGACTCATAGCCAATGTACATTGGGCATTCCGGCCAAAAAAAACCAAACTTAATATGGGGAATTCCCATCACTACGATATACTATACTCACGTAATTACTAATAAGAAGCAACAAAAGATGCAATCATTCAAATCGAGACTTTTATCACATGAAACAGTCCAAAAAAGTGTTTTTTCCTGTCGAAATGAAGTCCATCAGAACCGCAATGAGCCATTGCGGATGTAATACACGAGTTGACTATCGGAAACTGAATATTTGATGTCGTACGCAGATGGCGCTATTTAATCTCACGTATCGTTAACTCGCGGTGGCGATATTTGGCCAAACTAAATTTTGAGACCTTGACTAGCCTCGAATATCAAGACGTTTTTATTGTTTTTTCCATCCCTTTCTCAATTTTGTTTTACAAACAAGTCTTGCAATTTCATGATCGGTAACGGGGAAGCCACACCTATGTTCAGCTGGGACGAACACAATTATGGCAAATCTTTCAGCGGTTTGATTGCCGAGATGAGACAGGACTAATGGGCTACATGGATTCAGTAAAAATTGATTGCGGCTTGAAAGAAAACTAACGTGGTGTAATCGGGAGTATCAGTATTGAATGCGTGTATTATATAGCGAAGATGTTGTTTACCTAGCATATGCATAGCCATTACAGGTCGGTGTGTTGGAAATACACTGGGTGATTTCAAGTATGGTGTTGGGGTTAGTGTTAGTGTTGAGGATGAAAAACTCGGAAAAACTGCCTCTAATCTGAGCTAAACACCAGCTTCCAGATTAAGAGGAGGTCACGAACTTTCCGAAAACGATCATACCAAATCGCTACAAACCCTGATATCGATATCAGGATCGATAGTGTTAGTCAACACCAGACAAATATCACCAGAACCCCTTTAAAATGGAGACGAAAACTTTCATATGCTTACGAATTATAGAGCAAATCGTAATAAAGACTAACCACATGCATGCATTGAACACCATAATTAGAAGAAAATATTCAAACCATTCACTTGATCGGTACGATGTTAGTGGATATTCCCTATTTTTCGTGGAATTCGTAACTAAACTCGCAAGAAATGTGCGCGACTCTCTTTAAAAAATTGAATGCCCGCCGCGCGCAGAGACACATCGCTAGCGCTAGCGGTTTGCATAGCCGACGATGAAGGCATAACTCGCAGTGGCAACACGGTACAAGTTCGGAGTGAATATCGATAGTACGTGACATGATATAGTTTGATTAAATCTGTCACGTGATCATTAGGGATTCTGTGGCGGAGTGGGTAAGGCCGGTCGCACGTGTATCACGTAATAAATTAATTGTTAGAAGTGGGTTCGAGTCCCCGATGTGGTAACTTTTTTTTTTGTTGCCATTATTAAAAACAAATCTCGTAGAGCTTTGAACTCAATTACAAGTTTTTATAAAATGTCAAAGATGTACAAACAATTGTCAGTGTATACATTACGTACAGGGTCCTCTAGAGGAGTGTGTGTTGGGGTGGGGGGGGGGACAAATAATCATCATGAATCACGATGTTTCAAATATAAACTAATGACAACAAGATTCTGATCTTTCTCATTCTCAACATCGAACTGAAAAGGTGTAAACTAAGTATTTTGAAAGTAGCAGTCATTCATAGGCTTTTTTAAAACATGGGAGCTAGAACGTATAAGGCCTATTTATCAAAACATTCTGGTTTCGAAAATAATTAGCTGCCTGAAAAGGGGGTAACAAGTTTGCAAGAATCACAGGAATTAACCACCTCTGTATGATATTGTACGTGTGGCTCGACAAGGCTGGGGGCCATTATCACCCCCCCCCCCCCCCCCCCACCTCCGAGATTTGTTTTATTGCTCCAAACCGTAAAGCTCGGACCTACCGTTACTATCACGTTACGAAATCCTGAAAATCGCTCAATTTCGTGATGTGTGTACAAAACAACTGGCCAATATAAGTTTTCGTTCAAAATAGATACATCGTTGGTTTGGTCTGGTTTACATTTGTAGTGTTGTTTTGGTGCTCAAAAAGTTAAATTATAGTTAGAAATGAAACAAACAACATAAACAATACAAATGCAGAAGTATAAAAACAAAGAAATAATTATGTACATAAAATAATTCATTATAAAAACAATAAAACACATAAGGAAGAAACTGGCTATTCCAATTTGTTTTGATGAATTATTATTCTATACCTAAATAATGGTCTAAATAATTTATGTAGTGAAAAATGTGAATATCAGATTTATGGGTAAAATATGAATTGTATGACCTTATTTGCGTAAATTACTATAGATATTCAAATTAATACATTCATTAAAAAAATAAGATTTTCATTGCGTTTCATAAACTTCACTTACGTAAAATTTCACAAATTATCTAGGTTGATACCTTTTTTTACATGCTTAGACAAACGAAAACACCACCATTTCAGTTCAGAATTGTGATTTTTATGCCCACCTAGCAACAGTAACACTAACACCAGCTCGATCTGTACTTGAAATGACTTTCATTTTGATCCCTATGGAAGTTGTTATCTCTATGGAGTTTTGCGTATACATGCTCAACACTAACACTACTGGGCAGATTAGCAGACGACGCTAAACACCAGCAACCACGTGGCACTGCCGGAAGTACGAGGTCAAACCTCTAACACCAACTCATTTCAAGTACGGTGTTAAGGCTGCAGTTAGTGTTTAATAAACACTAACACTAGCTCAACACCATCTACGGTAGTATATTGCCATATCAATAAACACCGCCTGTCGAAAACGGAAGTTTGTACAACGGTGAAATCAGAGGTCATCATGTTAACACCATCCTAACACTAAGTCATTTCAAGTATGGTGTTTAAGCCCGATTTAGTGTTTAATAAACACTAACACCAGGTTTAAACACCATACTTGAAATCACCCACTGTGGACGAAGAGGAGGTGAGCATAAAGTTCGTTTTTTCTGTTTGTTCTAAATTAGTAACTGAAGTAAAACAGGGACTAAACTTGCTTTTGCATTATAGTATGCGAGTGTGTGTGAATGAGGGGCGAAAAAATCGGTATAATATGTCAAATTTGGATGTCAGAAAAAAATTTGTTCGCAAGGGAAAAATGACCTATCGGTATTTTACAGTAGTAACGCAAGGGGCTTACGCAGTAAGCCCCTTGACTTGCAGGGGTGGGTTTCCGGCATATCCCCGTTTGCCGGTGTGTAAACCCGTGTGTATCCCCGTTTGCCGGTCCTTACAAGTGCACACACACACACACATACATACGCGGACACCGGAATCTGTCCAAAGCATGCATAAGGTGACTTGCCAATCAACCAAAAAAATACACGGGGGCGACGGGCGATTCGCCCCCGATACCCTTGGAATCGCCCTCGTTAGCCACGGCACGGGGGCGAAAAAAAAAAAAAAAAAAAAAAAAATTTATTTTTAATTTTTTAATTTTTTTAAAATTTTGTTTTTACATCTTTTTGCATGATCGGAAAGCGCCAGAAACGTACCAATCATGGCATAATCGGATAGATCACATCATGATAACCATTTATTAGACCCTTGAGCAGTGAAAACGATGTAAAAAAAAAAAGAGCCCCTGTGAGCCCCAAAATAGCCCCCGTGAATAATTTTCAAAATCGCCCTCGTGAAAAAAAAAGTATTTTTGGCCTGTGAGCATGCACAGTCCACCGCTCGTCTGATCAAAGTATCCGAATTAGGATATTAAGACCTCCGCGTCCCGTGGTGGAAATTAGCCCAATTGTGTTAGAAATACAACAGACATTAAAAAGTAGGATTTAACACTTTTATGGCACCCGCCGTTACCGCTGTATGATTTATGAAAGATTTCATAGAGCGACTGACGATGTACATTGCAGTATGACTTAATACAAGCGAGAGAGTGTGCCTGCTAGCATTCACTTACAGTGTCACTAGGTGTGTACGTGTGCAAGTAACGCAGGATGTATGTCTGGAGCAAGGAAAAAATTAATTTTAGGGGGCTACTTTTTCAATCTGATGGATATCACAAAATATTTTACATAATGCTCTATGGTAATTTTAGGGGCTACCTACTCATTTCAGGGGGCAATTTTGAAAATTAGGGGGCAAACTGTCCTCAGCCTCCGTGTATTTCCTACCCTGGTCAGGAGTAAGTAGGTAATGAACTAATGATGCAGGACGGATGGGTGCCCATTTAGTGCTTACCAGCCACCATAACATGATATGTAGTATGACATGCTCTCCGTAGCTGATGCATTATGCACCTTCACATGTGAATCTCGTAAAGTGAATTATTTGATCCACCAGGGCAGCAGATGCCAAATCTGCATTTTCAGAACTTCAATATTAAAGGGGTAGTACAGTTTTGGTAAGGCTGAGCTTTAAATAGTAACCAAAACCTGCGCAATAACCTTACAAACTAATAGTTATAAGTTTATAACTGCACCATGATCGAAAGGTATAGAAAATTACAAACGACTAAGTAAAAAGCCTGTTATCATTCAAGAAGAGCCATTAAAACAGAAGAGGGCGTTCTCTAAAAAGCATTGGTTTCAACCATTTTTCATACAAAATTATGCATGTGATGTTTTTGGTGAAATAATGACTAAATAGAGAGATCATCAACAACTTTTTAAAAACCTCTTGAAAATTTTTGAAAAAGTGTTAGCATTTAAAAAAAAAAAAAAAAATCATCTACGTAATAATTCTGGGCTCCAGATTTATTCCGCTCGGATATATTTATTGATATTTTAGCCGTTTCTGAACCGATTTTGATCAAATAAAGTTTATTCTGTCATTAAAATTGTATGCTCAGTTTTTCATTATTTCACAAAAAAGTTATTTCGTACCGCACCCTCTATACCAAAACTGAACTACACCTTTAATGTAAAAAAAAAACATTTGGAATGTTTGTTTCTCTTTCAAATGAAATCACATTCAACATAGTTGTTATTTAGTTAATGAGTGAAATTCAACAATGTGGGAAATGCCCATCTTTGACAGCAAATGTAGGTATGAAGTATGATTTAACCCTCTGACTGGCTCTGAGTGCAAAATGAATTTGCAAGGAGGATCCTCTTTAACCCAGTTATGGACACGTTTATTAATACACATGAATAGCTTAATCCACCATTCTTCTGCAATGAACAGAAGATTGGATAGAAGTTAAGTACCTGTAGATACAATTAATTCTAATTTAGTCTTTATTATACAGGTGGGTCATTCCATGTCAAATCACCCAAAAAAAGTGAAAATTTTCATCGCACCCCCTCCGAATTTGCTAATATTTGGTATGTATGATATTTCAACCTTTTAAAGCTCAAATATTTAATTTTTAGCCCAATCCGCCCAACGGTTTTGGCGCTATGGTCGATTCTTATGGGGGAGTTTTGTAAGAAATGGGCGTTGGCACCATTTTTCAAATGGCAATTGTCCGTTAACCGTTGGGTCAATTTATGTTGTGATGGTGTCATTGGACTGGGGATGTTATATGCAATCCATTTATGCCATTTGTTTTCATGCATGAGCGAGTTTGGATATGATAACCTTTGACCTTAGTCTTTGACCTTCCGTTTTACCTCGTGGATCAAATAATTTTGAGAATTGTTTTGGCTTAAATGTTGTCTTGATATAATTTCTACAACATATGAAAGAATTGGAGATATATTATTTCTTGTTTTTTCTACAGCCTTGTTTTAAGTTTGAAAATTTCATGTAAAATTGAATTATTTTAGACCTACACCCATGTCCAAGAATTCTATAGGGGTGTATTATGTATGAAAAAGACCTATTCAAAGTCATGATTAGAGGCCTATTCACACCCTGGCTTACCACAGTTAAATAGACCTGCTAATCCCCATACAATAGAAATCCAGACAAATGGCATCTATTGATGTTGCAATGATACCACATGTTTCTAACCTGACAAGCAGAAATGCAGAAAATGTCTCCCTCTGCAACAGGGCCTAGGTGTAGTTCTTTTCTTGAATACAATCTTTCAAGTTCAAGTTCAAAATGCAAACTTGTACATCAATCATGAAAGCAAATATCTACAGGTATCCCTTTTCAATGAATTTCATGTTTCTATGCACCATAAATTGCAATAGTTTGCAATAATATGCAATAGTTACATGATTTGCAATCTGTAAAAATTCAAACACAAAAAGTAACTACCCCCTAGACAACTGCTCATAATTTCATAACCAATAATTGTTTCAAGATGTCATCTTACTACAATATTTCTACAGTAGTTTTGTACATTATGCGTGGAAATGAGAGATGGCTGAATGAGCACAGATTAAAGACAAATGACCCAATTTCAAAAGTCACAAGAACTTGCACATGCCTGTCCATTTTTTGTGAAACAGCACATACGTATGGCTTAATGCATCATTGATGGTTTGTGAAACAATGCCGTTTGATTTTCACACAAAACAACTGTATATTTATTGTGGTAAAATGACATATTGAAACAATTATTGGTTATGAAATTATGAGCAGTTGTCTAGGGGGTAGTTACTTTTTGTGTTCAGTTTAGTTGGGAAGAATCAGGTTTGAATTTTTACAGATTGCAAATCATGTAACTTAATTGCATAAAATGTTGCATAGAAACATGAAATTCATTGAAAAGGGATACCTGTAGATATTTGCTTTCATGATTGATGTACAAGTTTGCATTTTGAACTTGAACTTGAAAGATTGTATTCAAAAAAAGAACTACACCTAGGCCCTGTTGCAGAGGGAGACATTTTCTGCATTTCAACCAATCAGATGTGTGCATTAAGAACATTTGATCTGGCTCACAATTGATTCTGCCCAGGGCCCTTGTCAGGTTAGAAACATGTGGTATCATTGCAACATCAATAGATGCCATTTGTCTGGATTTCTATTGTATGGGGATTAGCAGGTCTATTTAACTGCGGTAAGTGTGCCGTCACACTATAGCCACGCTCTGTCTGCGTTCTCGTACTTATAAAAAAAACCAACATTTTTTCCAAAGCGCAGGGGAAACGCCGACAAATCGAGCGATTAATGACACAATGGTAGCTCGTTCCCGCTCTTGCCACGACCTGAACACGCTCTGCGTACGCTTTGGCCACGCTTTCCGAGCTATTCACTGTGCACGCTTGGTGTATCTTTAACAATAGCTCATAACAATGAGACGAGGTCATTTGCTCTACGCTCTGTCTGCGTTCTCGTACTTATAAAAAAAAAACAACATTTTTTTCAAAGCGCAGGGGAAACACGATCTCCATGCACACGCTCTGTGCGATCCAATACCATGTACGAATGTAGTTGAACACACTCAGTGCGTTTCACGAGGTTGGTGGAGGGAATGGGGAGGGTTATTATTGTTGACTATCATTGGTAGTAGTAGTAGTAGTGGTAGTAGTGGTAGTAGTGGTAGTGGTAGTGGTAGTGGTGGTGGTGGCAGTGGTGGCAGTGGTGGCAGTGGTGGCAGTGGTGGTAGTGGTGGTAGTGGTGGTAGTGGTGGTAGTAGTGGTAGTAGTGGTAGTAGTGGTAGTAGTGGTAGTAGTGGTAGTGGTAGTGGTAGTGGTGGTGGTGGCAGTGGTGGTAGTAGTGGTAGTAGTGGTAGTAGTGATAGTAGTGGTAGTAGTGGTAGTAGTGGTAGTGGTGGTAGTAGTGGTAGATTTTGGACAAAACAATCATATATTTGCGGGAAATATGTGTTCATAATGCATACATAGGGTGTGCGTATTGGCCACGTTTTAGCCAGAAATTGAGTTTCCCCCAAATGTACATTATTTTTGCCCGGACATGCCATTTTAAATTGTGATATCATTTTACCTATAGTTGAAACGTGTCAAACTTCGCAATCTATAGCGTCCACTAGCAGAAGTGCTGGAATAGATCTGCAAGAATGTCTTTTGTTCAACTTGGGAATGAATGAGAAGATTATGACACTTGTGTGAAAAGATATCCTCCCATGCATGGACATACAATAGCCCCTGAACAAAGAGTAGGACGCCGAAGCCCCAAGTTTGTTTTTCAACATGTCCAAAGCGAACGCAGAGCGAGCTACGTCCTGCTCTTTTGTTCATCGAGCTATTCATGGAAGGATATCTATTGACGCATGTGAGATAATCTTCCCATTCATTGCCCACTGCGTTGCCAATTTGCTAATTTAACTTGGTCGCCGCGGGAGCGGCGCCAGAGCGGCCGAGAAAAGTGTACGATCTAAACAATAGCGAACAATGAACGCCGCTCTCCACACGACCTCAACACGCTCTCCCCACGTCCTCCCCACGCTTCCAATTTTATGAATGGGGATTAGGAGCGGCGCTAGGTCGGCGCGAGAGCGTAGCTAATGTGACGGGGGTATAAGCCAGGGTGTGAATAGGCCTCTAATCATGACTTTGAATAGGTCTTTTTCATACATAATACACCCCTATAGAATTCTTGGACATGGGTGTAGGTCTAAAATAATTCAATTTTACATGAAATTTTCAAACTTAAAACAAGGCTGTAGAAAAAACAAGAAATAATATATCTCCAATTCTTTCATATGTTGTAGAAATTATATCAAGACAACATTTAAGCCAAAACAATTCTCAAAATTATTTGATCCACGAGGTAAAACGGAAGGTCAAAGACTAAGGTCAAAGGTTATCATATCCAAACTCGCTCATGCATGAAAACAAATGGCATAAATGGATTGCATATAACATCCCCAGTCCAATGACACCATCACAACATAAATTGACCCAACGGTTAACGGACAATTGCCATTTGAAAAATGGTGCCAACGCCCATTTCTTACAAAACTCCCCCATAAGAATCGACCATAGCGCCAAAACCGTTGGGCGGATTGGGCTAAAAATTAAATATTTGAGCTTTAAAAGGTTGAAATATCATACATACCAAATATTAGCAAATTCGGAGGGGGTGCGATGAAATCCATTGGGTGATTTGACATGGAATGACCCAGGTGCATTTAGGAACAAATCAGCAAATCTGATTCCAAGAGTATTGGGACTACAGTTGACCATGAATGGAACTCAGAGGGTTAAAATTCACAAAGTACAGGTGACTTGGGCCTTGGCACAAAATGAGCCAGTAGTCTTCTAGCAATCATGACTTTTAAGTTGTTATTTATTTGTACAGGTCTGTAATATGCTGTGTAAGTCAACAAGTTAGTACTTAGGTAAATGTTAACTCTTTCCATTCCATATTCAGAAATCCTCATCAGGTTCCCGTAGGCAAGTGGGTCAATGCTATCTGTTAGCATGGGAATCTGTTTCAGTATCTTTCCAAATAATTGTTTCACGACTCCTGTCATTTTGTTTTGTCTTGCAGGTTTTAATGATGTCATCATGGACCCGTCAGTGAAAAAACCTGAACACGACAAACCAGGTGAGCAAGTCCAGCAGAAGATTGCGACGCATTGCAACAAAGAGAGACCAACTGCTGGTGCTTCTGGCTCTCAGAGGGAAGCTGCTCCTTCAGGGGTGATTGTTGGTACAGGAAGTCTACCACCCAAAAAGCCAGATGTGAAGCAGCAGAAAGCAGCCCAGCAATCTGGAGAGGTACATGCTCGTGAATTAAAAAAGAACAAACCGCTTGCAGGATCGCCCTGGACTCCGTTCCCATCAAAGAAACCTACGCCTACAGGAGGAGGAGTTTTAAAACCAGGGCCCGATGTGAACATGAAGAAAACACACGCTAAGAACATTTCTGGCCAGAAGAACCTGCCAAGTGCTGAACATTCAACTAGTAGTGCAAAGAAGGAAATACAGTCTCAAAACAGACCAGGAACATCTGAGGTGAACAACAATAGAATCGTCAAGCTCAAGAAGTCGCTTCCTGGGTGTAAAGGGCCTGGACATCATTTGCAGACTGGTCCTTCAAAAATTGTTCCTGTAGTGTCACATGATAGGCATAAAGAAAGTGTACCAGCTCCTATCCAGAAGTCTTGTGCTGTATCATCCTTCCAGTCAAGACAAAATGGACAACTGAACACACAACATTCCAGCAAGAAACCTTTGAAGAAAGGAGACATGTTGCAGCAAGATGTTCCTGAAAATAAGCCAGGGGTTTCCCAGAAGACAAGACACAATGAAAGACATGGAAATCATTCACATAGTTCGCCAAAAGGTGGGAATCTAAACAACCCCTCGGCTGCTCCTTCTAGGGCACATGCGGACATTCTGCATAGTGAAGATGCTCCCAAAAGGCATGAAGATATGGTTCTTTTCAAACTAGGAGACAAATCACACCCACATTCTCCCGTCAAAGGTTCCCCTGAAGGGAAGGGACACCAAGTTACTAAGCTGCAGAAGGAAATGTCTTCACCTGCAGGTAGTGCTCGAGGAAATGTGAAGCGTTTTCGGAGTGCATCAACATCTAATTTTAATGGAGAAGCCCCAAAGGCATCTCAATCAATTTCTGATTGTGTTGAAGGTCCATGTGCTACTGTTCAACCCAAACATAAGAAAGAGCCCACGCAGAGATCCAGACATGTTAGTGAACCAAAATTCAAATCTAATGGAGAGAAGAGAGAGAAACCGAACCTCCAGATGAAAAACCAGGACATAGCCAGATGGATTCTAGGCTCACAGACTCCACAAGATGATACACAAAGTGATCCACTGGTAGCAAAGCCAAAACAGAATGACCATTGCCCCACCAAAAAGACTGAACATCCTAAAGGCAGTGTCATCAAAATTGAGGATAAAGCAGGCTGGATTAAAAGAATCTACAGTGATGGAAGCAGTGGCACAGTGACGGGCGGTAATACTACAGGTAATCAAGGAGAACACAGTAACTTTCTTGCCAACAGTAGTTTGAAGAGGCAAAAACAAACAAGTGGTGATGTTGCAGTAAAGAAGAAGTGCAAACAAAAGTCACCCACTTCAGGGATACAGAGTCCTCCTACCTTTTTTGATGTGATGAGCAGGGCATCAAAAAATGTTAATGGCGGAATGCGAAGTTCAAAAGTGTCTGCAGTTTCACTTGAGGGTAAAAAGCCTGAGAAGGAACATCAGAGAATGAGGAGGTATTCTCACACTTCTGCAGAATCTGTCGAAGCATCTTCACTTGGGTCTGAGGGTATTAGAAGGCACGAGAAGAAACCAGATAGAATGAGAAGAAATTCTTACGCTTCGCCAGAATCTGATCTTCATCCCATGAAAAATGTGAAACGTCCAAAACCTGTCTCGCATGAGTCTGACACCTTGAACCACATTGATGTGAAGAAGGTCGAGCGCCTATTTATTGCCTCGCTGAGCTCGAAGAAAGCCCAAGAAGCCAAAGAAAAGGAAAGGATGGTGAGACAAGCCTCGGTTGAATCAACTGGGACAATGGAGTGGGAGAAAAGCGTGGCAAATACTGAAAAGGGATGTGATGTCGACAGGGAAATCTCTCTTGAAAGAGTGGGGCAGCTGTTCAATGAGTCATTGACTCCCAAGACAAAACACAAAGATTCCTCAACAGCTGGTACCAAGTTGGAAATGAAGCCAGAAGACAGCAGTCATCGCTATACCTGCACGTTAGCAGGGACAGATGAGAGTTCAGATCAAAGTGACCACCAACGCATAGCAATTTCCCTGCACAGATTGAAATCCCCCAAAAGCTTTCATTCAAGAAAATCCTCTCATAGGAAACACAGAGTCAATGGGAGGCAGAAATCACATATTTCTCACTCACCTTGTCGCGGATCACACAAGAAGAGCTTGATAAGACTCTTGAAAGCAGCGTCTTCTAAGAAGGTTGAGATTCCAGTCAAGAAATTGAACTTGAAATCAGATCGAATTCTTCTCACGGAGGAGTTTCTTCAAAGCATAGCGATACCAACCAATCTGCTTGTGTGTGTAGCACGGAGGTACCCACATCATTCAAGAAAGGAAGTTGGTGAGTACAAAATGTATTTAATTGATCATTTCCCAATCTTTTTGATGAAGACCATTAAATGTTCTCCTTTTGATGTCCTTGAATATAATGTAATATTGTCAAGATTAAGTGCAGATTTTTTTTGTTTTCTATTTTTACTCTAAACAATTGTTTAAAGCTCATATAGCAGACAGGATTATTCAAGGAAAAAAACCCCTTCATTAGTGTTTGTCTGATATATATATTGCGCACTGAATTAGATAAAGATCAAATTTGAAATTCGGGATATAAAAAATGTAATTGTATTCCCATTGATCTGAAAGGCAATTAAAATGAAACTATTACATCAAATATGACATCATCGTTGCCTTTATTATTCAACCCCCCCCCAGATGATCACAAACGCAAGCCGAGAGGGAGAAATGCATCTGTGGAGGACTCCTCGTCAGACAAGGAACTTCCTTCACCAACAGCAGCTCACGGTCACAATGATGATAAGGAAGAGGAGGAGGAGAGTGATGTGACTGACCAAAATCATAGTGAGCCTCGCAATGCATCGGCTGTGATGAACCTCTTCCAGAAGATCGGATCTGACCCCACCAAGGATGGACAACAGAAACCTGGTTCGGTCCGTAACAAGAGTGGCCAGCAGTCCACTCTCGCATCCTCCAGCGAAGAGGCTGGTGGATCATCAACATCATCCTATGTGTTTCCACTGGGTAACAGCCAAGCAAGGTCCACCAAGCAACGTCTGAATCTGTCAAAACTGAAGCAGAAATATGGACACAGGCTGCAGGCAGCTGTTCAAGGTGATGGGACAGGGAGTGACAGGGGGGGTTCATCAGCCAGTGGGAATGACAGTGATGGCAGCAACATTGCCGGGGATCGCTTCAGGTTTGGAGTCTCGGATGTAATACCCATGTCTGCCGTCCCCGACGAAGTGCCCTTTGAGGAAATCGTTGATACGGTAGAGGTCCCAGTAGAGTGCACCAGCGCTAGTTATGATGGTCATGCTGAACATGACACCAGTGAGCTGGCTGGATGTAGCCGTTCTGATGCTAAAGAAGGTGCAGGGACCACAAATACTAACCAAGCTAGATCCGATGGTATTAAGACCAAGGCTCCTCTCTGTGCAAATGGCGATGAGGGAAAAGAAATTCACTCTGATGTTGATGACTTGAAAGGAGAATTAGCCGATAAGAAATCAGCCAAGGACAAAACCGGCTCAGAATCTTCCTTGATAGATTCCTTTAAAACACTCCAGACACCAGTGTCAGGCAGAGACCATCAGAGGGACAAAGAGTCTCCATCATTGAAGGCTACCTGTGATGAGACACCTGGAGAGGTGGCTGACAAGGTGAGCGGGAACATTTCTCAGTCAGATGGGATCAAGAGGGAGAAGGAGGGTGCTAGACGAAAGGGTCTCTCTGAAGAAGGAAGCAATAGTTTGGTGAACGGAGACACTAGCGAGACAGGCATGAACATTGAGAGGGAGCAAGAGGATAGTGACAACGAAAGCCTTCCTGACATCGCCATGAATGTGTCCGCCAACGACGGAGAAGGAGAATCTTCTGGTAGTGAAATGGGAGGACGAGTTACCCCGGTCAACGGGAGCTTACAAGAAGACATCAACATTTCACTGGATTCATCTCAGGACAGTGAGCTACGAGCCACACCTACTGGCGTCATGAGGGTGGTTACCAGTCTTGGGTAAGTTCATTTTTAATTTATTTGTAGCTGGGTCAATCCACGTCAAATCAACCGGTGGGTGTCACCCGACCCCCTTCGATTTCGCTAAAATTCGCATCAATTGTTCCCCCAAGTGTCTGACGGAAAACCCCAAAATTGTTTGCCCCGAAGTCATTCGGTTGCTAAGTTACGGCCGCGCCTAGCAACCAATGCGCGGTCAAACCGTTTCTTCTTTAAAATTTTGGCCATTTTTGATTATCTGCTGTAGCTAAAATTGAAAAGCCAGAGCTCTCATTGTCTGGAAATTGGAAGAACTTTGTCATCTCTACAAGATGTATTCATTATGTCGCGGGTCGAGTTTTCGTTTTCGCGTACGAGGTCACCGAAAATGGCTTTAAGCGAAAAATTAAAGTTTTTTTAAGCATGTTTGGATGCCCATAGCTTAAAAATTAATAGATATTTTGCTCTAATCTTTTAGAGTATTAAAGACCTTCACTTCCTTTACAGATTAAAAAAAAAATGAGCGTGATTGTTCAAGTCGTTTTCGAGTAAAGCGCCCTCAAAGTTTGGATTTTTCAAAAATGCACCAAGTTCAAGGTCAAAGGTCACCCTTAGTCCAATCCGGGATCTTCACCAATTTTTGTGTACTGACAGATATTTACCTATATTTTCAGGGGTTACCAAAGAAATTTTGCTACCGGAACGTTTAATGGCTTAATTACGCTAACGAAAATGGTCGTAAACAACCCGAAATACTCAAAATTGCCATATAATTGGCTTTAGGGCATATTTTGTATCTCTCTCACACGCAATACAAAAGTTTATAAATACTGTTCTTCAGGGAATTGGCAGACATTCACCTATATTTTCATGGGTTAGCAAAAAAAAATTGCTACCGGAACGTTTAACGGCTTATTTACACTGACGAAAATGGTCGTAAACACACTGAAACGTGTCAAATAGCCATATTACGGGCTTTAGGGCATATTTTGAATCTCTCTCACACGCAATATAAAAGTTTATAAATACTGTTCTTCAGGGAATTGGCAGACATTCACCTATATTTTCATGGGTTAGCAAAAAAAAATTGCTACCGGAACGTTTAACGGCTTATTTACACTGACGAAAATGGTCGTAAACACACTGAAACGTGTTAAATAGCCATATTACGGGCTTTAGGGCATATTTTGAATCTTTCTCACACGCAATACAAAAGTTTATAAAATACTGTTCTTCAGGGAATTGGCAGACATTCACCTATATTTTTATGGGTTAGCAAAAAAAAATTGCTACCGGAACGTTTAACGGCTTATTTACACTGACGAAAATGGTCGTAAACACACTGAAACGTGTTAAATAGCCATATTACGGGCTTTAGGGCATATTTTGAATCTCTCTCACACGCAATATAAAAGTTTATAAATACTGTTCTTCAGGGAATTGGCAGACATTCACCTATATTTTCATGGGTTAGCAAAAAAAAATTGCTACCGGAACGTTTAACGGCTTATTTACACTGACGAAAATGGTCGTCAACACACTGAAACGTGTTAAATAGCCATATTACGGGCTTTAGGGCATATTTGGAATCTTTCTCACACGCAATACAAAAGTTTATAAAATACTGTTCTTCAGGGAATTGGCAGACATTCACCTATATTTTTATGGGTTAGCAAAAAAAAATTGCTACCGGAACGGTTAACGGCTTATTTACACTGACGAAAATGGTCGTAAACACACTGAAACGTGTTAAATAGCCATATTACGGGCTTTAGGGCATATTTTGAATCTTTCTCACACGCAATACAAAAGTTTATAAAATACTGTTCTTCAGGGAATTGGCAGACATTCACCTATATTTTTATGGGTTAGCAAAAAAAAATTGCTACCGGAACGTTTAACGGCTTATTTACACTGACGAAAATGGTCGTAAACACACTGAAACGTGTTAAATAGCCATATTACAGGCTTTAGGGCATATTTTGAATCTCTCTCACACGCAATATAAAAGTTTATAAATACTGTTCTTCAGGGAATTGGCAGACATTCACCTATATTTTCATGGGTTAGCAAAAAAAAATTGCTACCGGAACGTTTAACGGCTTATTTACACTGACGAAAATGGTCGTCAACACACTGAAACGTGTTAAATAGCCATATTACGGGCTTTAGGGCATATTTTGAATCTCTCTCACACGCAATATAAAAGTTTATAAATACTGTTCTTCAGGGAATTGGCAGACATTCACCTATATTTTCATGGGTTAGCAAAAAAAAATTGCTACCGGAACGTTTAACGGCTTATTTACACTGATGAAAATGGTCGTAAACACACTGTAACATGTTAAATCGCCATATTACGGGCTTTAGGGCATAGTTTGAATCTCTCTCACACGCAATAGAAAACGTTATAAATACTGTTCTTCAGGGAATTTGCAGACATTCACCTATATTTTCATGGGTTAGCAACAAAAAAATTGCGACCGGAACGTTTAACGGCTTATTTACACTGACGAAAATGGTAGTAAACAGTACTGTGTGTTTACGACAATTTTCGTCAGCGTAAATAAGCCGTTAATGGTTCCGGTAGCAATTTTTTTTTGCTAACCCATGAAAATATAGGTGAATGTCTGCCAATTCCCTGAAGAACAGTATTTATAAACTTTTATATTGCGTGTGAGAGAGATTCAAAATATGCCCTAAAGCCCGTAATATGGCTATTTAACACGTTTCAGTGTGTTTACGACCATTTTCGTCAGTGTAAATAAGCCGTTAAACGTTCCGGTAGCAATTTTGTTTTGCTAACCCATGAAAATATAGGTGAATGTCTGCCAATTCCCTGAAGAACAGTATTTATAAACTTTTGTATTGCGTGTGAGAAGGATTCCAAATATGCCCTAAAGCCCGTAATATGGCTATTTAACACGTTTCAGTGTGTTTACGACCATTTTCGTCAGTGTAAATAAGCTGTTAAACGTTCCGGTAGCAATTTTTTTTTGCTAACCCATGAAAATATAGGTGAATGTCTGCCAATTCCCTGAAGAACAGTATTTATAAACTTTTATATTGCGTGTGAGAGAGATTCAAAATATGCCCTAAAGCCAATTATATGGCTATTTAACACGTTTCAGTGTGTTTACGACCATTTTCGTCAGTGTAAATAAGCCGTTAAACGTTCCGGTAGCAATTTTTTTTTGCTAACCCATGAAAATATAGGTGAATGTCTGCCAATTCCCTGAAGAGCAGTATTTATAAACTTTTGTATTGCGTGTGAGAGAGATACAAAATATGCCCTAAAGCCAATTATATGGCAATTTTGAGTATTTCGGGTTGTTTACGACCATTTTCGTTAGCGTAATTAAGCCATTAAACGTTCCGGTAGCAAAATTTCTTTGGTAACCCCTGAATATATAGGTAAATATCTGTCAGTACACAAAAATTGGTGAAGATCCCGGATTGGACTAAGGGTGACCTTTGACCTTGAACTTGGTGCATTTTTGAAAAATCCAAACTTTGAGGGCGCTTTACTCGAAAACGACTTGAACAATCACGCTCATTTTTTTTAAATCTGTAAAGGAAGTGAAGGTCTTTAATACTCTAAAAGATTAGAGCAAAATATCTATTAATTTTTAAGCTATGGGCATCCAAACATGCTTAAAAAAACTTTAATATTTCACTTAAAGCCATTTTCGGTGACCTCGTACGCGAAAACGAAAACTCGACCCGCGACATAATGAATACATCTTGTAGAGATGACAAAGTTCTTCCAATTTCCAGACAATGAGAGCTCTGGCTTTTCAATTTTAGCTACAGCAGATAATCAAAAATGGCCAAAATTTTAAAGAAGAAACGGTTTGACTGCGCATTGGTTGCTAGGCGCGGCCGTAACTTAGCAACCGAATGACTTCGGGGCAAAAAATTTCGGGGTTTTCCGTCAGACACTTGGGGGAACAATTGGTGCAAATTTTAGCAAAATCGAAGGGGGTCGGGTGACAAAATGTCTGAAAATTGGTTGATTTGACGTGGATTGACCCAGCTTCATAGTCGGGGGGGGGGGGGGGGGGGAGGGAAATTAATGCCCCCCCTCGCCCACTTATTGAAATTCTTGCCCCTTCAACGTCCCCTCCCCCATTTATTAAAAAGAGTCCCACCTACCATTTAGGGAGAAGAACAAAATTATGTGCCATTTAAAAAATATTACTGGCTCTCCTTATAATAATAGTAATAACATAATAAATAATGGCTACTTTTAGAGTGCAGTCAGATTGGTTGATAGGAATCATTTGGACCCTTTGGGTTGACCCTGCCTACACTAATGCCCCCAACACTGCCCATTGAAGACAGATTGATTTCTGTATCTCATAGACACGTGATCCACTCTGGTCAGAGATATATTGGGCATAGTCCGGACACTTTTACTGTCATTTCTCTATTTCACATTCTGAGTTAACCCTATCAGGACCATCAAGAATTTGCATATCTGCCTCCCCAGGCCCACACAGATTTCTGCACAAACGACAATTTGTGCATGCTCAACTTCAAGTCAAATTTGAGCATTGAAGGATTGTTTAAAATTATTTGAGGTTCACAGAAATTGTGTTCAGTTATAATTAAATTATTTGTTCAACAACACCATTTTCCTGGAAAAATGTGCAGAAGATTGAAATTAACATGAATGTTTGCCACTTACTATTGAAAGTCTGATGCGCAGCGAGCCCGTGCTCTCCCACCACCTCTGGTCGCGCGCGCGTCCTCACGCCCCGGCCTCGTATCCCGCTACCACATACCCTCACATGAGTTCACGATGGGGCCTGTCCAACACAATTTTCTCCGTCTGAGCTCGACAATTCTTCTTCATTATTTTAATTTGAAGCTTCTTGGCTCGAAACACTAGATTCCAAAGTGTCATCAAAAAGTGTCATCTGAGTCAGTGTCCATGCTGGACGGCGAAGAACTCATGATTATTGAAGTGTGGACTTTATTCACCACGCAGTAGAAACATGTAGAACAATATGGCGCCTGCGGTCGCGCAGTGTGCATGCAAAAACAATCGCATAGCTCGTGCGGTACTTGTACTTTGCATTGGTTTTACGTGTGATTTCGCTATGGTACCCCCTACTGTATTATACACCATTATAAAGAGGGAGCAGCGAACTTTCGATAGCTACCAAACTCGTTACGATATTTTGAGTAGAACAGAAGATATTGCTCCTATAGAAAAGCATGTAATTTGGTCGATTAAAGTCGACAATGGTCGGTAGTATCGGTAATTGTGCGGGCGACTTTAGTCGACTATGGTCCTGATAGGGTTAAAATCAACCAAATAAAAAAAAAGAATGAATTGATGATATAGTTATTAATAAAGTAATATGATTAGAAAACGATTATATGTTGTTGGTATGTTACATGTTATGATAAAGGTTGATAAAAGTGTGTAATACCTACATACAATTAATCCAACTGTGAGGGATGTTTTTTTTCTTCCGTCACAATTTTCAGAAAAAGTGACAATGATGAGGAAACATTCCACTGATGGCTTAGCCCAGGGCCTCCACACTTAACCTTTTTTGTCAGTGGCCCGGTCGGGCCAGTGAAGTATTTTCTTCCCCTTTTCTGGAGGCCCGAAAGTAAAATTTACTGGCCCCAAAATTTTACTTCATGAGTATACTTTTTACTATTCAAAATATCACTCTTTCCTGTTCAAACTTGTGATTATAGATGAAGCATGACATGGAAGAAAACAAGATTTTTCTAATTTTGTCAATGTCGGGTTGAAAATCGGCTTGCCCGATTGGGCCACCAAAATATGACTTTCATACATTTTTGCTGGCCCAAAGTGTAATTTCACTGGTACCGGGCCAGCGGGCCAGTGTGAGTGTCGAGCCCTGGCTTAGCCTCATATCTTCGATTATTTCATGGCTTGAGATAGGAGTATTCATTGTCAGGTGAATTGATTTGATATACATCTACAGTACCTTTAACAGTATCCTGCTTTCGTATGAAGGAGAGGCAATTCATTTTTCTTGGAAAATATTGTTCTAGCATTTTGCAATATTGATATTTTCTTGAATCCATTGAATATTTTGTTTGCACTCTTTGTTGTATTCCGTACAGTGAGCAGCGTATGCCAGACACTCCGTCCAAGTCATTTCCACTCACACTCAATGTAAGTACAAGCAAACAGAACTTTGTAATTAATCATATTCTGAGCATTTGAATTGATAACACTTTCATAAGTGCTACCAATATTTGGTGTTTTCAATTAGAGCAATGCTTGACATTTTTTGCCTCGTGGCCCAGTCGGGCAAGTAAAAACAAGATTGTTCACAATTGAGTGGCCCAAAACCTGAATGTAGTGGCCCAAGCAAAGAAAAACAGCAAATTATATTTTAATTGGTTTCC
This sequence comes from Echinarachnius parma, assembly GCA_037951105.1. NCBI lineage: Eukaryota > Metazoa > Echinodermata > Echinoidea > Clypeasteroida > Echinarachniidae > Echinarachnius > Echinarachnius parma. Next base: position 135,911 of record JBAMJV010007509.1, read on the forward strand.
CATTCGGGCCAGTGGAATTTAGAATCAGTGAAATTTGGTGGCCTGAAGCTGATTTTTAGTGGCCCTGGGCCAGCGGGCCTGTGCTAATTTCAGGCACCGTCATTGGAATTGTTTACATTGTCATTAGTGCTATCGACACTTGCTTTAGATTACAGTGAAACCTGTGTTTAGTGACCACCCAATGGAAACAAGAAAAGTGGCCACTGTAGACGGGTGACCTCTATAGACAAGTTCCACAACACTGTTTTCCTCTGCAGGGGAACACTTTTGGTGGCCACTATAGACAGGTTGGCTGCTATAGACAGGTGGCCGCTAAGACAGGTTTGACTGAAGAGTGAGAGTTGCAGTGTAAAGGGGATGTGATGTGATACTTTTACATTTGTCATGACCACATTTGTGTTAATTTTAACTTGCTTTTGAGAGGTTGTTTTTATGCCTCCGCCAACGAAGTGGCCGGAGGCATTATGTTTTCGGGTTGTCCGTCCGTCCGTCCGTCCGTCCGTCCGTACATCCGTCCGTCCGTACGTACGTCCCGTTTTCGTTCTCGCGATATCTCAAGAACCGGTTGACTGATCAATTTCAAACTTGGTATGAGGGTACATATTGGGGTGACAATGATCTGATTAGATTTTAGGGGTCATGAGGTCAAAGGTCAAGGTCACAGGACTCAATATATATGCAAAAATGCCTCGTTCTCGCGATATCTGAAGAACCGGTGGACAGATCAACTTCAAACTTGGCTTGAGTGTACATATTGGGGTGACAATGATCTGATTAGATTTTTGTGTTCATGAGATCTAAGGTCAAGGTCACAGGACTCAATATGTGCAAAAATGCCTTGTTCTCGTGATATCTCAAGAACCGGTTAACAGATCAATTTCAAACTTGGTATGAGTGTACATATTGGGGTGGCAATGATCTGGTTAGATTTTGGGTTCATGAGGTCAAAGGTCAAGGTCACAGGACTCAATATATGTGCAAAAATGCCTCGTTCTCGTGATATCTCAAGAACCGGTTTACGGATCAATTTTAAACTTGGTATGAGTGTACACATCGGGGTAGCAATGATCAGATTATATTTTGGGGGTCATGAGGTCAAAGGTCAAGGTCACAGGACTCAATATATGCAAAAATGGCTTGTAATGGCAACATTTCAATCACTGAATGTCAGATTTCAATCAAACTTGGTACCTGAATGTTTCTTAGGGAGCCAATGTAGCCATCAAAGTTTGGGGTCATATGGTCAAGGTCACAGGACTCAAAATATATGAAAAATAAACAAAAATTAATTCAGTGCACGTTAATTTAGGCTTGATATTGAAATCGCGTGATAGTGGAGGCATAATTTTCGACTGCGCGCAGTCGAAGATCCATCTAGTTTTACATTATATGCTATACATCATAGTGTATTCCCGACCGTCACCATCGGGTCCCGGTTTCGTTTTTTCGGAGCACCGGGTTCCGACCGCTGCAAGTCGATCGGAACCCGGTTTATAAAATATCCGTAATGACTCAGCCTTAATTACGATATCAGTTTCTCTAGTATAATGTACCAGCAACATTTTAAAGATGTTCTTTGTCCCAAAATCAAGTAGTTGTGCAATTAGTTTAGTTCTCATGATTGTCATAAAATATATATACTGAAATAATATGGGTGATGAAAAACATATTAGTAAGAAGTTAGTTAGTTTGAGACAGAATTGTCCTTAGAGTTCTTAATTTGTATTATGTCCTAGTTCATAGAGAAAAGGTGAGGAATTTGAATCAACAACATTATGCAAAACCATGAACATGTACATGTACATACATGTATGCTATGTAAACACATGTGTATCCTATGTCACCATTGAAATTTGAGATTTACACTACAAGCCATTCAATATGAACAGTTTCTATGATAGCTGTAATGTATACTGTCTTGCATGGTTTGGAGTGGAATATACCCGAATAGACACCGATACATTTTGAATTTCTCGAGTGTATTTAATATTGCATCGAGGCCGCAGGAGTGAAATTCAAAATGTAGAGGTGTGTATTGTGGAATATTTAACGACAAGAAGCATGTACTATTTGTTATACATGTATCAGATGATTATTTTGAGGAACTGGTTTTGTTATCATATTGATGAACCCGAATTGACCTCACAGTTGTGACGTCACAATGCTTGTTTACATACATGTATTTTCTATCGAAGAAAAAACTTGCGAAAGTGATCATGGAAAAGATGGAAAATGCTTCGTTTTGTAAATTATCTGTTCCGTAGTAGTTTCGTAAATTGCATGGTATGTGGTTTGATATTGCTAAGTTTGGGAATGGAAATGCACACAGCCCTTTGATTATTCTCACTTTTACGGACAATTTTTCGGCGATTTCACAGCGGACTGAATTTGACGTTACACACTCCAAGGCCATGCCATCCTCTGCGCGGCTTGTTTGGCTCTCTATGGGAAGTTTGTACACACATACCGTGCATAAAATTATGTTATAGTGCACGTTACCAGGTACACTATATAACTGGATTAAGCATCGGTATCAAGCAATTAGGAATGCTCAATTTTCCTTCATTATGACGTCATCATTTTATATACATATATGTAATATATATTAAGCCTGGGTCGGAACGGACGGAATACCGGAATCCGTCCGGTGTGTGCGCGTTCCGGTTTTGTTTTCTCCATTCCGGTATTCCGATGAAACGATGTAATACATAAAAAATAGTCTTTTTCTGAATATCTTAATAATATCACATACCGTAAAAAAACTCCGTGTATAAGACGCACTCGTGTATAAAACGCACCCCCAACTTTCACAGAAAAAAAAAAAAAAAAAAAAAAACTTTTTTTTTTTTTTTTTTTTTTTTTTTTTTGGACACCCTGTACTTTTTTAAAAAGATCCTGAAGTGCTGTTGGAATGCTTATACCACTGGTCTAGGGCATGACAATATATTAATGTTGAATAGCATTAATCAACATCATTTTCTCACATAAAAATAGCACTTTTAGTACACAAATTGCACATTTATTGAGCAGTAACACTGGTGCTCATAAATATTCATGAATATTCATGAGCAGCAATACTCACTAAATATAATGCAATTTTCTAAATTTACTAACAACTATTCTTAATTATCAGCAAAATTTATAACCACTGGTTAGAAAATTGCATATTTAATTAGTACTGCTGCTCACGAATGTACATGTATGAATATTCATTAGCAGCAGTATTACTGCTCAATAAACTTGCAATTTTTACATCTGTAACCCATATTTTTTGTGTGAGAAAAAGGTATATTTTGCTGAATGCTACAACTAACAGCAAGCTCTTGTCATGCCCTAAACCATGTGTTATACACATTCAACATGACTACAGGGTGTCCAAAAAAAAAAAAAAAAAAAACTTCTTTTTTTTTTTTTTTTTTTGGACACCCAGTACTTTTTTTAAAAGACCCTGAAGTGCTGTTGGAATGCTTATACCACTGGTCTAGGGCATGACAATATATTAATGTTGAATAGCATTAATCAACATCATTTTCTCACATAAAAATAGCACTTTTAGTACACAAATTGCACATTTATTGAGCAGTAACACTGGTGCTCATAAATATCATGAATATTCATGAGCAGCAATACTCACTAAATATAATGCAATTTTCTAAATTTACTAACAACTATTCTTAATTATCAGCAAAATTTATAACCACTTGTTAGAAAATTGCATATTTAATTAGTACTGCTGCTCACGAATGTACATGTATGAATATTCATTAGCAGCAGTATTACTGCTCAATAAACTTGCAATTTTTACATCTGTAACCCATATTTTTTGTGTGAGAAAAAGGTATATTTTGCTGAATGCTACAACTAACAGCAAGCTCTTGTCATGCCCTAAACCATGTGTTATACACATTCAACATGACTACAGGGTGTCCAAAAAAAAAAAAAAAAAAAAACTTCTTTTTTTTTTTTTTTTTTTTGGACACCCAGTACTTTTTTTAAAAGACCCTGAAGTGCTGTTGGAATGCTTATACCACTGGTCTAGGGCATGACAATATATTAATGTTGAATAGCATTAATCAACATCATTTTCTCACATAAAAATAGCACTTTTAGTACACAAATTGCACATTTATTGAGCAGTAACACTGGTGCTCATAAATATTCATGAATATTCATGAGCAGCAATACTCACTAAATATAATGCAATTTTCTAAATTTACTAACAACTATTCTTAATTATCAGCAAAATTTATAACCACTTGTTAGAAAATTGCATATTTAATTAGTACTGCTGCTCACGAATGTACATATATGAATATTCATTAGCAGCAGTATTACTGCTCAATAAACTTGCAATTTTTACATCTGTAACCCATATTTTTTGTGTGAGAAAAAGGTATATTTTGCTGAATGCTACAACTAACAGCAAGCTCTTGTCATGCCCTAAACCATGTGTTATACACATTCAACATGACTACAGGGTGTCCAAAAAAAAAAAAAAAAAAAAAAAGTTTTTTTTTTTTTTTTTTTTTTTTTTTTGCTGTACCTGTGTATAAGACGCACCCCCAACTTTGAAATTTTTCCGGCGGAAAAAAAGTGCGTCTTATACACAGAGTTTTACGGTATATGTTTATTCAATCTAACCAAATACCAATCGTAAATGAGAGGGTCTTGGACATTTTCGTGAAGCATTGACATTGTTTTCCGTGAATGGCGATTCTCGTACTCTATCTATACTGTACTAGTTTCGCATAGAGCTGAATACTGTACAAGTCTGTGGGTTACGTATTGTCTGTATTGCGCTCTGTATCTGAAGCTACTGCTATAGACCATGTAGACGGAATCGCAGCCCGCGACGCCGCTGAAAGGCACATGCAAACATATGGGTGATTGACTCAAGCGCGAAAGTCAAGAGTATTGATATTAGAGCGCAGGAAGAAAGCGTACGATGAATACGTTCAAAACTCCAAGTGCATGTACGCGAGCGACTTTCAATAAGCGGTTGAACAAAGCCAGCAAGTGCAAATCAGTTTGCGATCGTTGCCAATTTCTGGGCTGCGATAATATATACCATGTAGTATGCGTATCATACACGTACACCATTCGCAAATTGGCAACGTGGGTGCGTGCCAGTGGTGCGTGCTAGCTTCAGTTCATCAGAGGTTCGAGCGAGCTAGAAAATGTCCTAGATATAATCGGCGCATTTTTTGCTGTTTTTGCAGGTATTTGTTCTCGTATTTGTTTTAAAAGCCAACCAAACATGTAAGTAAAATAAGAGATAGTCTAGAATGGGTGCGGTCATAATAATCTTGCATTTTCGTTCCTTTTCGGCACTTTTTAAGAGTGCGGCTTGCGGGGTCAGGGCAGTTGAGTTGGCCTGTCTCGCGGCGCGGGGCCTGCCTGCGCTGCCGAAGCTGTGGCGGACCTTCTGGTGCGTGTTCGTTCCGTGTCATTCATTGGCAGTTTTTTTTTTTTATCGGAACACCGGATTCCGACCGGCACAACACCGGCAGATTCCGGAACAAAAAAATTCCGACATGGCTTAATATATATATAATATTCCCAGGGCTTATATTTATAACAAATACAAGATCTGAACAATTCTAGATGTTTATAACCTAACCTACCGTAAAACTCCGTGTATAAGATGCACTCGTGTATAAAACGCACCCCCAACTTTCACAGCAAATTTTTTTGTTGTTGTTGTTTTTTTAGGGGGGGGGGGGGGGGACACCCTGTATTTTTTTTTAAAACCCTGAAGTGCTGTTGGAATGCTTATACCACTGGTCTAGGGCATGACAAAAGCTTAATGTTGAATGTAGCATTCATCAATCATTTTCTCACATAAAAATAGTGGTTATTTAGCAGTGCATTTAACACTGGTGCTCATAAATATTCATATGAATATTCGGTTACACGACATATGCTCCGCCGACATATGCTCCGCCGACAATTGCTCCTAAAAATGCGACAAATGCTCCGCGACAAATGCTCCGCGATATTTGCTCCGCCGACATTTGCTCCGCCGACAATTGCTCCGCCGACAAATGCTCCGCCGACAAATGCTCCACCGACATTTGCTCCGCCGACAAATGCTCCACCGACATTTGCTCCGCCGACATTTGCTCCGCCGACAATTGCTCCGCCGACAAATGCTCCGAAGATGCGACAATTGCTCCGCCGACATTTGCTCCGCCGACAATTGCTCCGCCGACATTTGCTCCGACGACAATTACTCTGCCGACAAATGCTCCGAAGATGCGACAATTGCTCCGCCGAAAATGCTTCGAATATGCGACAATAATATTGCTTAGCCGACAATTGTTCCGCCGAAATATGCTCCGGAGGGTACGCCTATGCGTGCTTGTGAAAAAGCTTGAGTAACACGTGTTGCACAAACACATGAATGCAGAAAATATAGCGGCTGAATTTAAAGGAGGAGAAGCATCCGCCCCCGGGGGGGGGGGGTGGGGGGGGGGGGGAGCACTCATGTATCACACTCGATCACAGCTCTAAAGATACCCGATTTTCAAAAATGTCCGCTCCATAGACCCTCGGAATGACTTGGCTAGGTAGTTGAGTAGCGACAATCCATTATTCTTCTTCGAGTTCGGCTGCATAGACCCCCGGAATGGCTTGGCATTGTATTTGAGTAGCGCCAAATCCATTATTCTTCTTCTAGTTCGGCTCCTTAGACCACAATTTGAGCCTTTTTGAGGGTTTCCGTATAGGTATTTGAAATCTCCGAGTCTATGTATTTTGTAGTTTTAGTCTGCTCCTTAGACCCCTCAGGGATTTTGTAGCTCCAAAGACCCTATATTTTGTGCGTATCAGGGATTTTCTAGCTCCAAAGACCCTATATTTTGTGCGTTTCAGGGATTTTGTAGCTCCAAAGACCCTATATTTTGTGCTTGTAGTTAGCTCTTCAGACCCCCATTTCGGAGTTCCGTGCGGCACACCCGCGTCAAAAAATAATTCGAGTGCCCCCCCCCCCCCCCCCCCCCCCCCGGGATCCGCCCCCTCCCGACGTTCACACACACACACACACTCACACTCACACACACACACACACATACACATATACAGAGTGTTTACAAAAAAGCGGAACCCAACTTCCACCAGCAATATCTTATGTATTAAACATAATGTTTATTGCAATATA